>OY754964.1:15958770-16206270 GCA_963576475.1 Molanna angustata
ATCCTTTTAATTTTTTATACGGAAACGTAATCCTGTGGTAAATTAAAAAATAAATACAAAATATATTGGTATTTAAAACTAAACACAAATGTATAACTGCGTGTTTGTATTATATGACGACGTAATAACGTAATAGCTATCCTTAATATGACGAAAAGAATAGATAATGATACAATTATTATTAAAAAAAATATATAAATCTAAACACACGATTCTGCTATAATTGGGGATTGATAAATAAATATGTGATACTCTAGTACAGAACACAATATTATCACTGATTAGGACTGCCCCTGATTTTGGTATGCAAAAGTATGCAATGGAAACAATGGAAGAAGTAGTATTATTACGAATATTTGTATTTTAAAATTCATTTTCATTCATGTTAATATTTTTTTTAATTCTTCCAAGGAAGTCTGTAAGATTTTTTTATTCTTCCAATGGATATTTATAAATATTCGCGTTTCAATATAATGTTTGTATTATAAAGAATAAAAAAAATGCACGGAAAAATAATACATAAACTTTATAAAATTTTAATAAACGCAGCCTTAAATTAAGCATATGATTTAAGTAGGTATGAGTATTGTATACCCAGTGATTTTGTTACACGGGTATTTCGTTATAATATATACTCTGTAATTTTAAATCTTCTTTCCGATTCTTTAGCATTCTTTGAGGCAATCAATTTCTGGGATAAAAAGCGGCCATTTATCTTTGCCAAGACCTTATCATCCTGGTAGAGAACTTCGGTGAACTCTTAAGGGCTATAATTGCTTCCAGTCACGAGATGGTCTCTACAGCATTTTTAGCGATTACAATCGTGTTGTGACTCTACTGAAATGCCTTCGATTTTGTGCCTTATCACATTCAGCGGTTCAAGTTTCACGAAGCGTTAATTTTATGCAATGTTTCGTCTCTGTAGAAAGTGTTATAAATGATTAATGAGATATGTCCTCAGACAAAAGTGTTATTTCTATAAGAAATAAGAATAGGTACTTACGTCTTAACAATTCATCTTCATAAAGCGTAATCTACCACGTACAAATATGATGTTAATCAATGGCGAAGTAAATCTTCTTTTGTATCTTTTTTTAATTATTCATGTATACTTCCAAATTTGTTTATGATTTTAGATGATATTGACACAGAATTCTTTGGTCTGTCGCATCGTCTAGTGTTGTGACAATTTTGTAAATTGATTTGAATCCCACTTTTTTATTTGTATGTAAACAAGTGATTTTTTAACAGAATTACAATAAGATATTTTTTTATTGCTTCTCGAACAACTAAGCTAGGTACTATGTCAAAAATTACACTGATGGAGTCTTTCGATACGAAACAAAAAGTTGCAATGGTCCATATTATCAATATATTTGAGAGATTTCTTTGTCTCATCTCTCTCTGTTAAGCCTCGATAGATTTATTTTATAATTCTTTATAAAATTGAGGTTCACAGATTTTGTTGTTGCCAACACAAAAAAAAAATAATCGATATCTGAGAAAATACTTACGGAAGAGAACTAATAACTGTTTATAAACAACAACGCCGTGTCACAATTTTATTTTGATATCTATAATTATACGCATTACAAAGTTGAGATATACTATACTTTTAAAACCTACTTAGTTAAAATAGATAATGATGAATTGCACATATTAAAATGCAAATTATTAGGAGTATTCCTCTTCTTTCAACTCGGCTAAATTTGGAATTGATTGTGTTATTTGATGAAAACAGCGATGCAAAATTATCTACCCGTAACAATCGCTAAATTATCAAATTCGGGTCAATTTTTTTCTTTACTTGCAGTCAGTTTCCGATATCGGTACCTATTTTAATAAATCACATTGAGGTTATTCATCATGTACCGATTTATCTATTAGAACAAATGAAAATCTTGGTTTCACGGTATAAAGATACAGACTAGATTATTTTGCTAGAGTAGGTGTATGTTCCACCACAAGATTTTTTAGATCTTCAGTATGTATTCATTTGATTCTATAATATTCCATACATAAATAAGTAGGTCAGCAGTTCTCCTTTTGTTTCATTATTTTGAAATCCTAATAAACTTTGAAACAAAATATATATATATATATATATATATATATATATATATATATATATATATATATATATATATATATATATATATATATATATATATATATATATATATATATATATATATATATATATATACATATATATATATATATATATATATATATATATATATATATATATATATATATATATATATATATATATATATATATATATATATATATATATATATATATATATATATATATATATATATATATATATATATATATATATATATATATATATATATATATATATATATATATATATATATATATATATATATATATATATATATATATATATATATATATATATATATATATATATATATATATATATATATATATATAAATAAAACGCCTTTGTTGTATTTTCATATTGTTTATTAAAGTGATTTACGAAGTGGGGAGTTATGAATTCGCAATTTTTAAGGTTATTTTTTTATTGCAGATTATCAATTAGTAGGTATCATGCTGAGATTTTATTTTGAAAGGTAAGTGTGTGTGTGCGTGCGTGCGTGCGTGCGTGTGTGTGTATGTGTGTGTGTGTGTTTTACTCATTCGATAATTAATTTGTCGACGACTGTTTTTGTAAATAATTTAAATTTCATAGACCATTTTCACTTTGCGATATTTTAGTCTGTTTTCTCTCTAAACACAACATATTTTTCGCAGTTATCAACGACGCGTCAGTAGTGCTCCCAATCTGTTGTTGATATTTTAATTTCTTTTATTAGCTTTTCGACTGCTGGGTGTGGTCTAACATCAATAACGCGGTCCAATTTCTAAAGAAAGTAAGCACGGTATATTTCATGTGTATGAAAATTTTGTTTTTTTAATTTGTCTAAGTTAAGCGGTTCTATTTTTCTCTTGTTATAAATGACTCGTACGTGCACCGGACAGTTATAGTAGGAATAACGAGCTGTAAATTTGAATATGTGTACATCAATCAACCAGTGTCATTTTTATATCCGCATTCCACAGTCATGGTCACACTATAATTATAATCCAATTTTACCTATCTAACTATAAATCTTAATAGTTTTTTTTTTATTAAACTAGATGATTTTTCCTTTTCAAAGTTTTTATTTTCACCGTAAAAATGTGTTCATTTTGTCTAGTAATATTATCAAGAAGCATTTAGGTAATTTCAAAATGAAGCTTTTGAAACATTTATATTCTCCACTACTTTGGAAAAGTAGAGAGTCATGATTACCTTATTTTTAAACGTATTTTTTACATCGATTACTCAACGGGTATCATGTAAAGAATGCACTTTTGAAAGTTTTGAGATGTACTTCATATGAATGCATTCAGGGATTGTCGACCTTTCAAGAAGAAAACATGTACACTTACTATGTAGTGGTCATTTTAGTGGCCACAATCCACTCGTTTTTTTGTTTCAATTTATTTTGTTTTGTTACTACTGTTCTCGAACAGCTACTTCCTCTGGAAGGATCACGCGGTTTAAAACAAAATAATTGTCATTTTTTTTACCATAAATGTGTTATAAAATAAACTTCGAAAATAATAGTTACAGTACAAGTTTTCATTTGTTAACTATCCCGTCAGTTTCTTCCAATCATAATTTTAAATAAAATAAAATAGCGAAGTGCGCTTAATTGCATGCCATTCAACAATCAAGTCGCAAGCTGCACAGTATGTAAGAAAATGTTCACTATACAATATTCTTCTTCTTATTTTTGTGCCAAGTCAGGTCCACTCGACGTCGGCTACCACTCGGGCGTAGGTATCTCTGACTTGAGCTAACCGGAACATCTCTTTCTCTTTGCATTCCTTTATGTTTCGTAGCCAAGAAATATGTCTCCTACTCACACCGCGACTACGCTCAATTTTCTCTTTCATGATGAGGTACAGCTACCTCACTCCATTGAGAATATTTTTTTGCATGATGAGGTACAGTAGACAGTATTTATTGTCACGGAGAATGTGTCCCAAGTATGCCATCTTTCTTATTTTTATACTGGACAACAATTTTCTTCCCACGCCAGCTTTCATAACACTTTAGTGTTGGTGACCATATCTGTTCATGGGATTCGTTTCATTCTAAGATGAAGCCACATTTCAAATGCTTCAATTCGGTTCATTGTGTTTGCTCTAAATGTCCAAGTCTCAACTCCATAAAGAAATATGGACCATATGTAGCATTTGGCCATTCTCTGTATTACAATAAATTAATTTATATTTTTTATTCTGCTCTCTTTGAAGGTTATTTTCATTCCTTTAGAGGGAACAAAAAAAATTCGCTTACGATTCTACATATGATTAATTATCTCACGAGCCCATGACTATGTTGGTGCATTTTTGCAAATAAGTAAATAAACGACACGTGGCCAGGCAGCCAAATTCAAGATGGACTCCCAAAGTCTTAAAGTGGAGGCCATATGAAAACAAAAGGGGAGTCGGTCGGCCACAGAAGAGATGGGCTGACGATATTGTTGTGGTCGCCGGAAAGAAATGGATTGAAGCGGCACAGAATAGAAAAAAATGGAAACAGATGGATGAGGCCTACATCCAGCAGTGGATGGAAGGCTAGAAATTAGAAGAAAGAAGTAAATAAACAGATCTTATTGCATTTTTATTGGTCAGTATCTTCAATAGATCTCCAGTATCTTCAATAAATTTCATTTATTACATCGTATTAAATGTCGTGTCAGCTCTCCACAACGATGATTAATTATCTCACGAGAGTAACTAGTAGATATCTCTGTCGTAGGCAGCTTGGAATTGCTCTTTAACAGTTCTTATTCCTGATGTCTAGTCTCGTGTATTGCTCTCATATTTTATACATAAAAAATAAATTATTTATATTCCTTCATTTAAACAATATTAAATAATGTCAATCGACTCAATACTGGATTGCATAGAAAATAATGTATACTAAATTGATTATTCAATATAGCCGTGCCATGATAATAATACCTATATTTCAATAAAATACTTCGGATTCTCATCACGTACCATGCAGCATATACCTACAGTAGATACACAACGGTCGTGAGTGATTACAACATCAACGTAGGGATTGTTGGAAGTTACGAGCGAATGTCTGTTTGAGTCAATTTAGTCTAGTGAAATGGACGATGGACACAGATATGGAATTGATGCAATTAAGAAGCGACGATGTTCAGATGTGAGAAGAAAAAATGTTTCATTTTTATATATTCGTCAAGTTATTCTATAGTGTCAGTCCTAAACTGTCGGAAATTTTAGTGCCTGCTTTTTTTGCCGTAGGAACATTAATTGGACCTCGTTGTTCGACTTCCTAATAACTTTTTGTCTTTCAATTATATTCCAAGGTTTTTGAGATCACTCGGTTTTGTCTCCACCTTTCTCTTCTTCTTCTTCCTCAGCCCACTTTATTTCACTGCTAGATTATATTCCTCGTCTATTTTCTTCCACTCGTCTATGTCTTGCTTCCTCAGATTCCAGGTTATTACAGCCAACTCGACGATGTTTTCCGACCGTCTGTTAGAAGATTTACCAACACTCCTCTTTATTGACCATGGCCTCCATTGTAGAATTTTGGCTGCCAATATGGCGTTATCCTATCTGTTCATTTGTCCAGCCCCGTGCCACTCTAATTTTACTTCTCGATCAACGATGTCAGAATCTAGGTCGGCGAATTAATAGAAAGAATCGTATAAAAAATTATATAATTATTATGTATCATAAAAATATTTATAAGGAATAATGATATTCACTGAATTCAGTTTTTTTTTTTTTTTATTTATTTTAAAAAGTGAATACACAATATTCTTTAATCGATAACACATATAAATACATAATTGTAAATATAAATTAGTTACCCGATGGAAGGATTTTCATACGTGAATATCAAACCGATTCACCTTTGAGTTTAATTGTAATTGATAATCGCTATTAAGTTTTAAGAAGGGAGAGGAGAGGGGAGGGAAAGGAAGAAAGGAAAACAGTCACTGTCTTATTGATTGTTATATAAAACGAATTTCATTCTTATACAAATGTCTTTTCATGTGTAGAATGTCTATGTCTTTCGATATACTCTCCAAATTTGTATATGAAATAATACATCTGTATTGCCAATCTTGATTCGAATCTAACCAGAATATATCTGTTAAAAATACATATTTAAATGAATTCTGCCTCTATTATTTTTCATTAGATAAAAATATCGATTTCTACGAAAAAATCGACTTATAAAATCCAATGTGTTAATAAAATTTAAGTATTGAAATAGGAATTTATTTTAATATTATTAATGGGACCATGATTGTCTCTGCACTATATACGACAATTTATAATATTTTGTGCCCTAAGAAAATATCCTTTCATATTTCATCTATATTATAAATGAACACATTTTTTTATTTTCCAGCAGGTATTTTCAATGATTGGTCTGTTTTGACGATTTCTTTGGAAAAATGCTAAACGAGCGCTTACATAATTTCATATGAAATTGCAGTTAAATAAAAACTTAATTGTTGTATTTAAAACAAAACAGTACCTACTTAAATAATAAAAATAGGCTATTATATGAATTTTATTAGTACCATTGTGTTAAAAAGTTCGTTTTGCTATGTAAAAAAAATATTTGAAATGTGTCAAAGTTATTTTCCAAATTTTTGAACCAATTTTATGGTACTTTTATTTCAAAGAAGTCCATAGTCCGCAGACAGAATATAACGATGAAAGAATGAAAAGGTTAAAGAGGAAATGTACCTCGTGCTATATCCATTATGATAATATTAACCATTCATATTCCACGTTCCGTATAAGACTCGTAGCACGGCGGGCGCTGTGTTTAACTTCCCACAAACGGGAAGAAAAGCCAATACCACATCATGTTTCTGGAATAAAATGAAAACATATAATTAATATTTGTTTATCAATAAAAATTTTAAATCAATCTTATTTTTAAAATTGATCATTTAAATTATATGCAAAACTCGCATATATCTTTTAAAATATAAATTAGCCTTCGTTTTTAGCGTAACATTTTAACGATATCAATTTAGTGATAGTTTTTCGGCAAAATCACGTTCGGTAAAATCAAATTAGGGTTTTTTGCTTGTTGGTATATTTGCAAACCGCCCTCCATGACGAAAATTACAATGCCGGTTATTTACTAAGTTATTTACCGGAAATTATAGCTGATTTTTTTTCATCTTACATTGATATGGGGGGAAAGAAGGCAAGGCGTAATATGAGGCCATAGCCGTTCCCTACAACCAAAGGGGCAGAGCAGTGAAACACCAGTGAACGTTGAAGTGTCGCAATTTATTAATTTGAAGAAGAAGCAGACAAGAAACATAAAATAAACATATTGAGCACAGCAAATAAACATATGAGAAAGGTCAAAGTAATACACTAAAGTCACTTAACACTACTGCATGTCCATCATGCTGGCCAGGGACGTCGCAAACGGTGCGATGGGTCGGATGATGATGATGGCGTGTCCCACACGCCTGAGACAGCGGTGACGGCCCAGGCCAGACGGCGAAGCGGTGGTGGCGGCCAGGCTAGAGGCGGCGGCGGGCGGCGGCGGCGGCAGCAGGCGGCGGCGGCGGCAGCAGGCGGCGGCGGCGGCAGCAGGCGGCGGCGGCGGCAGCAGGCGGCGGCGGCGGCGGCGGCAGGCGTCTAGCGGGCAGGCCACGGGTTCGCAGGTCTGGTGCCTCTGGGGTTCGTCCCACTCGTCTGCAGTGGACGGTCCGACGTTGATGATGAGGCTGGGACTAGACATCCGTCTCAGTCCCAGGCGACGGTCAACCTGGCGTGGATGATGACGGAGGAGGGAGGCCAAGGCCGGAGGTTAGGCTCGGCCAGCAGCAGGACCAGGGCTCCGGAGCGTGCACCGCCCTTGGTGCAACCGGTGAGTCCTGGAATCTTCCGTGTCAGCTGGTCGAGACGTGTGCCATCCTGCACCAGGGTCCTCAGTAGTGGAGAAGGCGAACGTGAGCGAGGTGGCCGAGATATAAAGCACACCGGGCCGCGGCCAGCAGGCCGCGGCCAGCGTTCGTATTCCTCTTGTGGGTGTAGACTGGTTCTTCTCTGGCGGCGAATGTGTTGATTCTTGCTGCGAATGACGATTCCCGACGACTGCTGACTGCTAACTCCTAACTGACTACGGAGCGGAAAACGGCCTCTTCTTAACCGGACCACCGGTCCGTCGCCGAGCCGGTACAAGACGATCGCCGGCGGGTTCTCATTGGCTGTCTGCCTCGCGTTCTCATTGGCTGTCTGGCTTGTCCGGCTCGGTCACGTGGTACGGCGACGGTCGGTACCGAATTGAGAAGCAACCGTAGCGTAAGCAGGCTCGACTTTTGGTCACTGTAAATCCGGACGCATCAACATATTGTCTGCAACGTATGTGTGTAACTAGTGACTACCACAGTGAAAAACCATCCAGAGCCCGTGTTTTATGCTATTGTATTTTAACGTAGATATATTTTATTGAACCAAAAAATACTGTTTGTAAAAAGTCAAATATATAATTTCGACATAAAAAAAATTGAATCCATAAAAGAACTACTTACTATCTAAAATTGTTGGCATCAAAGCCACATCTTTTATAACTTGCTACGCCCACCTCCACCCGCTCCGCATATGGGGACTGAAAACGGCCCCTTCGCAGAACGAATGGCTCGAAGAGTAGCTCTAGAAGCTCCTCTAGACTCGTGATCTCGGCAAAATTGTGCAAAAAATAACAATCAACGTCGGTGAAAATAATATTCACAGACATGGATTATCGCGAGAGTACTTCAAGCCTGTGACTGTAAAACTGGGCATCAGAGAGTTGACCAAGGACACTCTGGAATTTAATTTTTTTATTCAGCAGATAGAAGGGCACTATAGCCATAGCAAAACAATTTGAAGGCTGTAAAGTTCTTCTTATAGAGACCACTAAATCCGCATGCCCAGTGAGACCTTAAAGAGGCCCACGGACAGCAACGAGGAGCTCCGTTCTGTTGTAGGACACATTTGGGTGAGAGCATTCCCGAAGGATGTGCTCTGAAGTTTGGTCAGGGTGATGGCATAACTGACATGAGGACGAGTTTACAAGGTGGAATCTATGAAGGTAGCTATTAAAGCTGCCACATCTTTTATAACTATAAAACTAAAGTTTTCATAATATCTAATTGAAGAAGTTGCATTGAAAATTCCACCGATAAATGTAATAAATTTGAACAAAATTGTAGCCACAATTCCAATCTTAATTATTTATTTAAGCAAATAATAAAAAAACAGTCTCAGAACAGGTCTCATCAAATAAAACTTATATAAAGAACCTAGTAAATATGTAGGTACACGTATATGTATACAAAGGTATGAATGATCTATACCTTTCTTGTTTCAACCGTACACTGTATATAAATGAAAATGATAGGTTTACATTTTATTTCAGACCACAAATGGCATATTTCATTTTCAGAGTACCCTTTATGCTTAGCAATAATTATTGTCGTCATTGTTGTACCAATAATTTTCAAGTCGGCCATTTCACGACCGTGTAAAATGGTCTTCGCCGTTATTGTTGTGTTACAGCAATACAGATCACAGAATGTCTCCTGAGTGGGCAGGACTATATTTATTATTTTATATACCTAAGTAAAATATTCTTTACAATATCTCGTTTGGTAGACTACAATATAATATTATGTTACATTTTGTACTTTACTAGTTCCAATTCAAGGAACATTTGCTTTGGATTTATTTCCTATTGAGATTTTTCTTATAAAGGAAAAATACCTGCATACCTCGTGATTAATGCTTGTTCATGCCGCATATTAGTAAACAGCACCTACTGCATAATATCAAAATATATCAGTAATAAGTTTTTAGGTACTGTTGTAACTAAGTATTTTTATTCTTTGGAATATTTAAAAAAGTAAAAGTAAATATTATTTTAATTCATGTGAGGATCTGAGGAGGTCCCTATACTACCCATCAAACCTACTGATTTTTGATTATTATTGTTGGTATAAAAAGTCGTTTGCGATTCTCCATGACATGCATTTATTTTTATGTAATCTCGTCACCTACAGCTGTGTATCTTCTATTTTTTTCATGAAATCTTCTTTTATATTTCTTTTCCAACCCTCGTCCCTCCACTGCTGGATGTAGGCCTCTTTCATACACTTTCACTCGTCTCTGATATGTCAATGTAGTCAGACCATCTTAAAGGGGGTCTTTCAACACTCTTATTATTTGTCCAAGGTCTGCACTGTAGTATTATGGGTGCCCATCTAGTATCCCCTTGTCTGGTCAAGTGTCCAGCCCATTGCCACTAATCCAGCAACACGATCCATTATATCGGCAATGATTTTATAATATTACTAGAATTTGGAATAACCACATATTTTTAATATCACATTATTGTTATTTAATTTAAAGCATAATCGGTGAATATCATTCGAATGTATGCACAATGTGATGCCTTCGAATGTCTATAAACTGATTTATATTAAGCTCTAAATATATGTAAATAATACAACTGTCCAATTTTTTATTCAGTACGGCTTATTTTTATAATATTATTACAATTATAACTATAACACAAAAATATATAAATGATAACTTTTTACTTAGTATGAAAACCTGTTTAGTGTAAAACTCCGCTTCCTAGCACAAGTGTTACTTTATACGAAGGGTAAAAATAAGAAGATACTGGCTGAATATTAATTCCCATATACAATACTAATACCCATACTCTTCACCCATATACATTTTTATACGTACTCTTCCGTAATGAATATGATTGCAAAATTAGGCCTTAGGTTTTCTATTTTTTCACAGGGAAAATGGTATGCAAATCGAAATCGACCGATATTATGTAGGTTATCACACTAATTTCGTTATTAGCCTCATTAATTCATTATTGTCGGCCTTTGGCTCAGTTGTTTAGGTATCTGACTGCTGAACCAAAGGTCCCGGATTCAATTCCCGTGGAGACACAGTTTTTAATTGTATTTTCAGTCTGGATCTGTGAGACGATTAAAATCGTAAGTCTTCGGAATGCGGCAACTTATTATTGGGTGCGTGTTAAATTAATATTTAACATAGTAGTTATTTGTTTGTTGCCCGAGAAGTATTATAAAATAAATAATAAAATATAACTATCCATAATACCAATCCAGATAGTGGAAGAGACAACATAATATTAAGGCAGTCTGGTGCAATCGTACAATGTATCGTCTACCATAAAAATATCGTGTAAAGAATTTTTAGTGACTTTGTTTTGTCATTGGTTCTTTGAATGGAACAATACAATCTCAGAGCTGAAGCAATACGATATTATCCAAGAATTATATTCTTATGATAATGTCATTAGAATACAATACCAAGAAGATATGTTACATGGAATGGTGGGTATTTTTTTCACACATTGGTATAACGATTTATATCTGGGCTGTTGTCACTTTGTAGATTTTTTTTGTTCGATTTCGTGATCTAAAAAAACCTCGTATTTTTTGTAATACTTGGCAACCCATCATTAAAGAGTAATTTGTGCCAAAGACTTAATTCTAGCCATAAAACTCCGAACCTTCATTGGTGTCTCTGGAAAACTCTGAACAGACTAAGAACGGGGTGTGGAAGGAGCGAGGACAATTTGGCGAGATAGGGAATGTCGGAGAGTAATCAAGATGGACTTTGTGATTGCGGTGAATATCAGACGATGGCACACTTGTCGGAGTGCCCTCTGGTAGGGGCGAAGTTCACCGAAGGGGAGTTGTGGGAGGAACTAACTGGGAGGATCATCTCAATATTAACGTACTGGTCTGGGAACGGAGCTTAGGACGCTGCCGACACGATAGAAGAAGAAGCTATTTGATATTGAGTTTTTGGAGATAAATCCCGATTGTCAAGAAATTTACCTATTGTCGAATAAACAGGAAAAGAGTGAAAAGCGACAGGAGTTTTGTGATCAATTGTATCCAGTCTGCTTTGCATACTCAAGGGTTATCTTTTGTATTAATTTTGTGTAAGTGCCTCGCAATTCAGCAATGATCTAAGGGTCCATTATGAACGAATTGTGAGATATGTATATCACATTTCTCTATAATAGATCTAATCTTATTCTCAAGATGTAAGTGATCTATTTCTCTTTTGGATATTTTTTGTAACATTATGGGATCGAAACATTCGATTTGATTGTGATAAATAATTCCATGTGGATTCAGTGTCTGATTCTGATAACTGCCAATTTATATTTTTGTATACTGCTATAATTTACCTTTCAAATTCGTGACGTTTGTCCGAAAGAAAGTTTAAATGGCGAGATTTTAAACTGTTGCGATACTACAATATAAGAGATTATTGTATCTTTATTCCAGGAGTAAAAAATCTCATAGTTGTTAATGATTGAACAGTTTGTACGATGACGTGAAAACATTGACATGTGTTTGTGTAGACTTTATTTACGAAGAGCAAAACATGAGTTATAAACATGATCTTAAACTATTGGCAATCTTGTAGAAGCTTATAATAGACCCATTCGTTAACAACTATCGATTCAGGTACGATCCAAACATTTGATTTGTGAAATATTTTTGTCAACCTTCGTGGCTCAGTTGGTTAGATATCTGACTGCTGAACCAAAGGTCCCGGGTTCGATTCCCGGTGGAGACACAGATTTAATTATATTTTCAGTCTGTATCTGTGAGACGATTAATATCGCAAGTGACCAAAATTTGGAAATTGTTATTGGGTGCGTGTTAAATTAATATTTGGCATAGTACCTATCTGTTAGTTGCCCGAGAAGCAATATAAAAATAAAAAAAATATTATTGAGATAGGTATAGATATTGTATGTTATGTGGATTTTTTTTATTTTTATTTATTGACTACAATACGAATAAGGTACTTACGTGCATATGTAAAATAAGCCGTTGTGATGTTTTTCGTGTCAAGCAATTCCTAATTTGTTTATATGTATGTATTCGTTACACATTGCAAGGCTTACACAATTTTCGTCTTTAGACAATTAAATGACGATTTGGGTGATAAGTATTCTATTAATTATGTTTATTTATTGAAGTTTATTTAATATACATACAAATTTGTTGATAAAGCGTGTAATGATTTTTATTCAATTAAGTGTGTACTTAATAGCGTCATTAATGAATTTGTATCTAATTTTGAAAAATCTCTAAACAATACGTAAATTTCATACATACCAAATTTAACGCTATTTAAAATCCTTTTGTAGGTATATCGAATATTCTTTTTTAATTGCATATACGTAAAACAAGCCAAAAATGAAATAATATTTCTGGCGCAGTTCATGTGACACCGTCATCTCATTTGAAGGACTGTTGCTTTCATTGTTTACAAATAAAAATTAATTTCTCAATAGTTGGCGTTACAAAAAGGTTTCTCCGTTACTCCATAGATGGCAATAGAAATAATGCATTATTTTCAGGTAAAATGATACACACTATACAAATATATAGAAATTTCAAAAAATTACATCGATAAGGGAACTCAATAAGAAGGCATAATTGGTGAACGTTGCGCAAGCGCATAAAGTGATCACGTAAACCCGCCGATGACAGCTCGTAAGTTCTGTAGGTGCCTCGAGTTCCTGGTTCTTCTACAATATCCCAACTTCGTCTCTATTGAGATGTTAAAAACATGTTTGTCAATAAAAATATCCTTTTGTATGTTCCTCACCTTTATTTTAGTGTGTTAAATTCTGAATCGCTTTATATGGCTTTTCATATCAAAAAAGGTTGATAATATCTGAGGCTCAGAACAATTGTATGAACATTAGTATGACTATGGGAACCCAATGCCAACATATTTATATCTCATGTCATATATAATTTATCAAAACATAGTACTTCGATTGTGCGTTCAATTTTGTGCCCACACAACACTATTAAGTGAGTACCAACTTACTAACCTTTCTTTAAAGTATATAATTTAATATCACCTTTATTTATAACAAACAAAGATTTTTTTGTGCTTTTGTATTACATCGTACATAGTTTATTGTGCCTCGAACAATCGGCGAGTTTGTATACTTACGGCAATTTATTTCAACTAACATTTGTGAGAAATATTTTTTAATAAACTTTCACACGTAAGAAATCGAACCCGATTTCTCGTCATAAAACCCAAGAATCGTTGTTTCTTTTTAAATCGTACAAATTCTCATCAATATATTTTTTTCTTTTAAAGCTCTTGCATCTTGTATGCTCAATTCACGTGTTTCTAAAGACTGACTTGTCGGCTTTTCCTGATTCGGGAAAAATTTGCTTCTTTCATGCTGGTATGCCTGATGTTAATTTTCCAATCTAGTAATCAATTCGATCTACGATATCTAACAAAATGTATAACAAACCAGAAATCAATGGTCGAACTCTAAAATCTAGATTTTTTTTTTCAATAATTAATATGTTTTTGAAACAAGTAGGTACATATAATATGTATGGCAAAAACCATAAACGAAAGAATATACATAACTGAAATAAGACATTAGGGCAAGGGATTGGTATACAAAGTGAGGTCGAAATAGGGTTTCCCAAAAAACATTCAATGCTTAAAAATAAATCAAGTTTCAAAACACACATTTGTTTAGCAGTAAAAGTATTTACTTTTCAAAATTTAAATTCCTTTGATAACAACATGATGTATGTACGTTATAATATTAGTGTTGAGTAACTACTGTTTCAATTTTCATTTCGAACTATTCGTAAAATATTCAAATACGTTATATTGTTTGTCCAATAAATTTTTCTGAGTTTATAACTCAATTTTATTTACAAAATATGCAAGTAAATTATTTATCTACACATTCCTTTAAGCAAGGCCTTGCGTTATGAAATACTTACGTTGTTGTAATAATTATTAAGTGTTTAAAACATTTTTTTAAACCCACATTGGTCAACAACGAAAAGCCACAGTGGTGGTTTGAGGTAATATGAGTAATACTCTTGTTATTATGTTGTGATTACATTGTGTCCAATACCAATAATATGAAGGTGTGTGGAAGCTTCGAAAAATATACCGACATAATTGTTAAACTTCAACTTTTACTTTCATAAAGTTTAATTGATGCATCTAATTGAAAAATGTTTAAAATATATCACCGAAACAAGCATAACATAATATATTATACATCCAGGAAATGTTCCCTGTAAAGTGTGCGCGTGTGCGCGCGCACACCTACTAAAATGTCTTCGCACACATGTCATGTTTTGCCCTCCGCACAGTCAATATTAAAAGAAAAGAGAAAGAAATTTTCCATTGCCAGTTTTTAGTTATCTTTTTTATTTATTTCTAAAATTATCTTTGTTAGTGTTGTTATTATATAAAATCACTGTGATTAATAAATACCCTAAACATATACATTTTAAAGAAAAATTGTATATGTTTATGGGCGGGGGGGTGTAAATTTATCTCACCTCCACTAAACAGATGCGTCGAAGATCCACACACACAATAGAAAAATTAGAGGGAACGTTGCATCCAGGCGTATTAACTGAAATGTGTAAAATATATCATTGGTATATAGTAAAAATGCTTTTACAATCAGTGACAACTATTAGTCTTGACTAAGTTCAATTTGAATCCAAACACTAGTGTTAATTCTTCAATTTGGGGTTTGTTATAAGTATTTGAAGCGCTTACTTCAAATGCAAAGTACATAAAATTGGTAAAGCATTTTTTCTGCACAATAAATGTTTTTCTGAGTAAAGTCATTCGGAGCCTGGACTGGCGTTGACTCTGCAATTACATAGTAAACTTACCTAGTTAGTTATGAGAGGTATCATACGACAACTTGTCAGTTTCATAATATATATCAACCTCAAAGCTGCGTTAAACCATTTCCAAAGTAATAAGTTGACACATCATAGGTTTATATTATTGCATTACAAAAATCAACTATTGATACAATAAATGCGTTGATTCATGAAATCTTTGGAAAATCACATTTTTATTGTGTGATAAAACTTCGTAAAAAGTTATTAATTGAAATACTGTAATAGGGTTTTTATTTTTAAAATGTATTGTCATGTTATTTTATTGAATAGCATGACTTACCTCCTCTCAGAGGAAAATTGAAAAAAAAGGATAATCCACTTTGGAAAAAAATGTTAAAAATCAGCGAGTTAAAATTATGCTAATAGGCAGAGTTTTTTTGTCTGCGGGCAACCCCGTTAGTTAGTCGCCGAGCGGAAACACCAGATGCTTTTTTTTTTTTAACATTTTTTTCCAAAGTGGATTATCCTTTTTTTTCAATTTTCCTCTGAGAGGAGGTAAGTCATGCTATTCAATAAAATAACATGACAGTATGTACACCAAATTATTATTGCATAAAACAAACTGTTGTGTTTCTAAATTAAATAAATAAATAAAAGATTAGGAAGATAATTTAAAATCCACCGATATTCGTATTCACCGATAAATCTCCGATACTCATATTAAAAATTGTCATTATTTTTGTTGAAATAAAAAAAACAATTAAGTTAAATGAGTTAGAATTGGCATATTTTTAACATATTTGATTCCGCTAAAAACATCTCTTCCAAATGCACAGCCCTGGTTAAAGATATTTTGTCATTCTAGCTGTGGGAAAACGTGTGACGCTAATGTGTCAAAAGAATATCAAATAGAATCAGATAGAATGACATTCAGTTCACACAATTGTACCAAATCGACACATGATTAAATTTTCAATTATTATATTTTGTGTCCTTCAACTGATGATCAATGATTATGCCATAAGTTCTCACGATTCAATAAATGATTTTGGTAACAATAATTGTATCTTTTTTGCAATATATTCACTGAGCCCAAAAAAAAAACGTTCATTGTATTTATATGTAAATACCTGTATGTTAAGCTTGATTAGACACATACAATGAATCGTTCAACGAGGTTTGGCTTTATGGTTTCATCGTTAAAAGAAACATTTAGTATGTAACTTACTATTTGATTGTTGAGAATGGGATTGGTCAGAACTCAAAGTCGTTTGTCTCCCATGATATCAGATATTAAAATTGGTACAGATTGTAGAGTATGGACCCGAGGTCATATGATATGTCTTGTGGCCTCTCGGTAAAAACCAAAGTCACGTCGTAGCAGGTCGGTTAAAAATTGAAGTGGTAAAAGAAACCATCTTTAAATTTTTGGTGTGTAATCTTGAATGTAGACAAGAATATTTTTTATATTTGTATTGTAGACAAGTATCTTTTGTATATTTATTTTGGATAATATTAAATTACTATCGTATATGCATCTACATTATACTGGGGTAAATTACCTAAACGTGCAAATCTTTGAGAAATTGAATTAAAAAACGCTTTGAATCGCAAAATCATTACCCATGACTACTTTCATACTATTATAAAGTAAAAGAGGCTTTACAGAATAATTTGTATATGTATCTACATTCTCTGAAACATATTATGAAAAAAAACAATATTTCCAGACCTTTACGCTCTGTACAAAATGATTGGCACATTAGCTACAGGCAAAAAGTATAAAATTTGACAGTGCGTTATATTTTATTACGATAAGTTGTTTTTGAATAAGTAATTACTCGGTGTCGAACCACACTCATCACGTTAAAATAAGTATAATATCAATGTAATTGGGTATTTATTTCAACGCATCAAATATAATTAAACATGAGGTATTGATCCATTCACAACAAACATGTAATCAGCATCACTTTCCAAACTAAGATTGGTTTAATTTTAATAACACGGCATCGTAATTTGTTTTGACAGTAATTGTCTGTTAGATAAATGGAATAACTGGTTTGTTTTGGTATTAGAAAACGTACCCAAAAACAAATTTGTAATACCTACATATCCAATACAAAAAAATGTACGTGAGAAGTTGATAGAGACATTAATTTGCATTTATTCTACATTGCATTTTATAGGTTGGTATTAAAACGAACAATCACTATATAGTATTTTAATATAATATAATTTCTCTTCATACATAATTTATTTACATACTTATTGATAATACATTAAGTACAGAATGTAGACTTTACATATATACATTTATGTACGTTAAACACCAACGGCAATACAACTCGATGAACACAAAGATTTAACATGGTGTCTTTTTGACATACTAATTATTATGGATGCACAGATATGTTATATCTTACTTATAATATCATATCGTTTAATTCTCTCGAAGATTTCAATTTAATTTTTCAACATTTGAAACATTATATGAAGATAATGTAATAATATTTCCAAACAGATATAAGTTTTCATAATGCAAGTAGGTTGTAGGTACATTTAAATTCCCAACACATACTTATAATGTAAGACATAATATGTCACATATTATCTAGAATCGAATAGAATTATTAAAAATCTAAACCCATAGAGCGACAAAGCCCGGATATGCATTTATTAACTATACTTATCCCGGAAATCTAACTTTTAAGGTGAACAAACTTCGTTTATTTCTGTTAACAAATGATCCTATCCTATCAGCATGATTTCCTGTCCCTCTATGTCATCCGTGTCTCCCAGGTCATCCGTGGTCGGGCCTCCTAGTCAACATTCGTCAAGATCGGCGACTTTGAGTTGTCTCCTGTAGGACTCCTTGTATCGCTAGCTCCCTCTCATACTCGTTCACAATTTTGCCGGTGTTCTGCCTCTTCCTCGAGGCTTCGAGGGGATACCGAACAGTTTTGACGGAGTATGTGTCCTCCCTTCGCATGCCATGGCCATACCATCGTTGTCTGCCCTCTTTCAATTGGGGCTACCTTGAAGGATCCTCTGACGTATTATACTTGTTGTGAATTCAATCGGCGTGTTACACCACCAGCCCAGCGCAACATCTTCATTTCAGTCGTGTGCAGTAGTTGTGCGTGGTTTTTTGATGTTGTCCAGCACTCTGATCCGAATAACATTGCAGGTCTTACGGCTGTTTTGTATATTTTGCCCTGAGTTTGAATAGGCATTATTTTAAAACATTGTATTAGAGATCTCCACTTCAGCCACGCCACATTGACATCCTCGTCCACCCGGACATTTGTCTTCAACATTATTTAAGGTATTTGAAGTGCGACATTTTGGGTTGCTTCATATCATTATCCAAATATCCTATTCCTATATATGTATAGAAGTATATCCCTGACCAATGTCTTCTGTTCCTCCAAAGTCACACTCCATAAACTCGGTTTTTGTTCGTCTTACTCTTAGTCCATGTCGTTCATCTCTTTTATATTAGATGTAAGTAACACTGTAGGTAATGTATAGTTGTTCGTTTTCCAAAAAAATAAAAAAATAATTTTAAATAAAAAATTACTTCCGGAATTTTTGTACTCATTTTTGTATCCTTAAAAATATGTTGATATTTATTTCCTGTAATCAAAACCACCAAACTATTAAAAGCTTCGATTGCTTACTTAGAAAAAAAAAAACATTTAAAGTAAAAAATCTACAACAATATTATTTATGTGTGCCAATCCATGCGCAGTTCTAATATTTACTGTCTTAGAACTGAGAATAATATAAAAATGTTGATAATATATAAAGATCAGTGAAAGTTGTATAGTTGGTTGAAAGTAACATCTATCAATGTCAAATTATCCGGTGTCTGTCTGTTATTAGCTTCTATATAAAACTATACTCATACACACTAAGTATCCCTAACTACTTGAGCTTCCGCAGCTACGGTTATAAATAATTGCCAAAGGAAAAATATATTTACGAGTATTTATATACCTACATATAGAACAGAAACATTGCATTTTATTTAACGTCGTCTGCACTATCACAAACACATGTATGAGGAATTACTTCTAATAATGTGTAATATTGAATTAAGTAGGTAAACACATCGATGGAATACGTCGAATATAAATATTTAATCACTGTTTGAAATCTCTGAGTGTGAAAACAAATAATGTTTTTGGTGAATATTTGCTATAATCACACCCGCTTTATTGGTTCAGTAAACTTTCACAATATTTATAATATGTACCTACCTAATAGACCAAGAGCCAGCACATCCAAATTAATGTTATAGTATAAAGCGTGTTTTTTTATATTTACTACGGAAGACTATAAGAAATCACGCCTTCCATTGCCAAACACATTGGTTGGTGTACATTGTACACCCCCCGAGACACCTTTAAAGTTTAATAAACTGTTGTTTCATAAATTTTGTATGGGTCCACTATACAAAATGACGTGTAGAATCGCGAGATCTTACACTATTCTAAATCAACTTTTGAGTTTTGTACCGAAAGTAGACATCTATGTATACCTACTTATGTATGTTTAGTGTGCAAATATCGAAATACTTAATGACGAAGAATAATAACATTTAAATAATAATAACATTTAAATTAGGTTTATTTAATTCATTTCAAAACGAGTGGGTTGTGGCCAACGCTAAAATCCCCACTAATAAGTAATAATTTTGTATGGAAAATATTCAGCATTTTCATGAAATGAGTTTGTTCAATTATTTTTTTTAAATATTTTAATATGAAAAATTTATAATTCTTTAATGTCATTTTATGAAACTGATGTGTATTTTTACCTTAAATTTTACCTTTTAATAGCCTTAAAAATTGCGATCATAACTCCCCACTATATCCCTTTGGGTTAGTGAGGAGTAAAAGGGAAAAGGAAGTCTAGTATCCACGTGATGGGGTAATATGAGTATTATGTGTAACTCACGAAGAAAACATCCAGGCACGACAATTCAGGATTGATTATCCTGAGGTTAGAGAATTTGAAGAACCGACCCTCCCAAAGGATAAGGAAATTGTTAAGAATGTATTCATGCTATAAATTGTTACTGGGTTCTGGCACTTATACTTTGGTACTGTTGAGATATAAAAATGAAAATAGATTTATTTGTACGTAACAATAATACTGTATGATGATTAGGTAGCTACTTGATGGTAGGTAGGTTGTATTATGATTCTTTTATAGAGGAAACCATGTTCAAACAGCCGGATACTAGATTTGAACCATATTTCCTGCATTGTTATACAAATGTAGGTACATGTAGAACGAATTATCAAATATAATATTTAGGTTAGTAGAAACATTATGTACATCGACGGTATTTATTTATTTATTCATTCATTTATATTTAAAAACTTTTTGTAAAGAAACTATTGATTAGAATATTTAGGTATATGCGCTCAGAGTAAGTGGCTTGTTAATTTCTGTATGGCTACTTAATGCAGCAAAACTATCTGCTGGGAATCGAACCCAGAACGCCAGCACAGAAACCAAACGGCTTACCACTATGCCACAGCAGACATTTTTATTTTATTTTATTTTATTTATTTATAAATATACAATACATCATAATATATGCTATGGCCATGTAACTAAAATAATCGAAAAGAAAATATAAAATAAAAGTATTTTTCACAATATACAAAATAAAAATAGAGAAAAACAAAATAAAAATAGAGAAAACAGAAGATAGAGAAACTTTAATAACATTATACCGTTATTTCTCTCTCTCTCTCTCTCTCTCCCTCTCTTGTAAGTAAAGACAATAAAAATAATCTCCGTACAAAAGTGTTTCATTTCTTTGTAAGTGAGGAAACCTTACAAGACACTAGAATAAGATGAAGAAAATATATAAAATATTCAATTATTGTATATTTTAAATTCAGTTGACGTATTTACCTGCCCATTAGATAAAAATAATCAGGTATATTTATTTATTTATTTCTTAAGGTTACATACAGTTTTTTAATATAACATATATTTTCAAAATGAATTAATAAATTCAAAAACCAAGATTGTAACGCCAATTACTATGTTGGTCATACAATAAAAATATATAACTATATATAATATACAATAATATATAACTCTATATAATTATGTATATACCCATAGAAAAAATATATTTGTATAAAAAAAGGAAAATTTCCGTGGGTATATACATACAAAATGACAAAATATAAAAACCTTACAAGGAAAAAACCTTATATAGCTGTTAAATATATACTTACGGCCTTAGGAACAATAATGTCGCTAAATATAATTGGATCTTCTCCCTGTCAACATCATAACGGGTTTTGTAGTGATTTGAATGATTTGTTTCCAGTTACAATGTATAATTTAAAAATTTCATCATTATATGTTAATTGTGAATAATGCTTACTGTGAATGTATCATATACTGTTAACGCTGCGCTGTGTTAATATTTTATCATGAATTGTAAATATTGCTTTGTTACTACATTATTATATTATATTGTATGTGATTTTTACGTTAAAAGCATCACAGAGCAATGATTTGATCACAGTAAAAATTACATAGATATTTTCAATCGTATATAGATTTTTTTTCAATATTTTAAACTGTCGATTGACGTAGACTTCAATTATTATTATAATTATATCATAAAAAAATACGTATTGAAGATTGATGCTGACACATATAGCCATATGTGTCAGCTTAGATTATTGTTGGCCACAACTCACTCGTTTTTAAAAATTTCCATCGAAAGTGTGTATACAAAATTTAAGCAAGATGAAACTATGAGAAACGATTAAAAATGTAATTAAATTTAACTGTTGGAAAGAGTTTAGTGTTGGTCAAAACCCAGTCGTTTTTATAAATCGTCATCAAAGCAAATGTGTATACAAAATTTCAGCAAGATTGGACTATGAGTAATGGTTTAACATGTTATTGAATATAACCGAAGATAAAAAGCTGCATACATATTACACTACACATTAGTATGAAGATTAGATCGCAACCATGGAAACGAAAATCAACAAAATGTCAAATGTATGGATTATTTATGTATGATAAAGTTGCGACATTTACGCAGAAAATACTTACTCTAAAATAATTAGGAAACACGTTAGAAGTAAACGAAATAATTGCCATTTGTTTCACTCAAACTTTTAAGATATTCTTAAACATTGTATTTTATTCGTTCCTTTGGCATTTAAGTAAATAAATATTTGCTAATGAAAATGTACATTTTTTGACATTTCATTTTGTCGGAAAAATCAAATATTAAATTGTTGATTATTTATTTGCCTAGTTAACTCACTGGTCGTAAAGGAAGCGATATGCAGAGTACCTATTTTTCTAGTTTTTTAGTTTATGACTGATGCTGGAATGAAAAAAATAAATACTCACATACATATTAACTAATATACATATATAAATATATTACTCAATAAAATATTATGGTGAGGATTCTTAGAGTTATTTTGCCGTACGAGTGAGACTTATCAATTAGTAAAGACGGTTGGATAGAGGTGTGGTAAAATATAATTAGATTATGTAATTTAATTGAACTGAAACTGTTATTGAAGACAAATGAACGGGCATTCCGGATGACCGTTACACCCTGAGAAAAATATTTAAACGTTTAACTGGGAACTACATTTTTGATGCCAAATCCATTTATGGATGTTCACTTGATCGAGTTTCCACTACAGACTTGCTATATTTTAAATGTTACCATTCATAGAAAGTATACAAATAAAAACGATAAATGATTAATCGACACATAGTAGTACCTACTAAATATAAGTTTTTATTATAAGTGGTTGTAGCTCGGTCTATATTACAACAGAATTAACGCAAAAGCACATGTTAAAATACTCATATTGGTAGGTAATTCTACTGATAGTATATGAATATAATATGGTATCTATATATTAATACGTGAAGAGAAAACTTAGGACTATTTTTACTCCTCACTAACCCAAGAGGATATAGTGAGGAGTTATGATTTTTAAGGCTATTTTTTATTGCAGATTATCAACTAGTATCATGCTGAGATTGTATTATGAAAGTTTCATCACAATGTATAATATGTGTGTGGGATATGATGTGATGTGTGCTATGTACGGCGTGTTTAATTTACTTTATCGATTATAGACTAAAGTTCTCGTTCAATTCTTTTGAAATTTTGTAAATATGTATATCTAATACTCGCTTAGTCCCCAATACATTTTGAACGATATCTGAATAGTTGTTCTCATTTTTTTTAACTTTTAAATATTTCAAAGTGACTCCGAAGCTCAGAAAACTTAAAATTTGAAATTTTTATTTTCATATTGGTTAAAACGCACACCACTTTCATAAAATGGCATTGAAGAATTATCAAGTTTTCGTAACAAAATATTTAAATAAAAAATAATTTAACCATCTCGTTTCTTGAAAATGCTAAATATTTTCCATACAAAATTTCAAATTTAATAGAATGACTTGTTAGGGAGGAGTTAAGCGTTGGCCACAACCCACTTGTTTATTCATTTATTCATTCATTTATTCATTTACTTTTACATAAAAAATATTTAATATACATACAGCGCAAGTGACAACAATAAGAAAAATTTTAGAACATATAAAATTTCAAAATTACATTACATTTTACAGTAGGTATATCATACATTTTAATAATAAAAATACAATTTACAGTGGGAATGTAATTTTTCCAAACTACTACGCTGCATTAAATATATTGTCTCATTGGACGCCCAACTAGGTAAACCTGTTTTAGGACGTCCGATAAGTAGTAGTACTTGTCAATTAGTATCAATAACCAGTATCAGCACATACATAATGATACAAAAATATGTAGGCTTTACAAAGTTAATAATCTGAATATACTAGAGTGCAGTCAATATATTATTTGACTCCTCTATACCAATGGATATAAGCCAAGCAATTATTGTTTTTTTTAGCACAACTCTTTTCATCATTTTCCAATCATCAGGCAGTATGTTAAACATTTTGGGGCCAAGAAAGTTAAAATTACGTTGAGCGAATGTGGTTTTTGTTTTTTTCTTTATAATAATGGACTTTTGAGAATTACGAGTGGGGTATGAGTGGGTAGCTATCGGATATTCCTGTCTATGTTTGTGAGTATGTAGAATTATTTTGCTAATGTATAGTTGTCTAACATTTAGGACTTTAAAATCAGTAAATAATTGATTACTGGGATATCTGAATGGTTTATTAAGTATTATTCGTATTATTGATTTTTGAACTTTTAAAAGTGGATCCATAACGGTCATACTACATCCCCCCCATCCAATACATCCATACTGCATCACTGAATTACATAGTGCATAGTAAATTTGTCTTAGATCCTGAATTTCAAGGATATTTTTGGTGTTGACAAATATAAATATGAGTTTTTTCAACTTTTTACAAATATAATCTACATGTACATTCCATTTAAGAAATTTATCTATGTATATGCCCAAATATTTCACACTTTCGACTGAATCAATAGTTTTACAATCGCATATATTTAATGTACTTGGAGATATACATTGGTGTATTTTTATCCGTTGTGGGTTTTTTGGTTGACCGGTTTCAGTTGGACTGAAACATATCGTTTTTGTTTTTTCCACATTTAATGTTAGCAAATTACAGTTTAGCCATTCTTTAACCTCGTTGATATCCTTTTCAGCTTTCCCGTGTACATTAGACCAATTGCTATCTTCATATAATAACACTGTGTCATCCGCAAATGTAATTATATGTCCCGTTCTTTTGCTATTGCATAGCTCGTTGATGTAGATTGTAAATAGAATCGGTCCCAGTGTACTACCTTGAGGCACTCCAAATCGCAGTTCTTCACATTCACTGAATGTATCATCAACTCTTACTTTTTGGGTTCGTCCTGTAATATAGCTTTTCATCCAATTAAGTAGGTTATTTTTGATACCAATATTAGATAGTCTTTTGATTAGAATTTGGTGTGAGATAGTGTCAAACGCTTTAGCTAAATCTAAGAATATAGCAATACATTTTTTTCCACTGTCGACCTGATGCGTAATAATATCAGTAAGTCTGGCAATTGCGTCATCAGCTCCTAAATCGTTTCGAAAGCCGAATTGATTCTGTGAGAGAATATTGTATTTATTAAAATATGTTGTTAGGCGACTTTTAACAATTTTTTCGATTATTTTCGCACTTGTATTAAGTAAAGATATAGGTCTGTAATTTTCAATTTGGGTTTTAGAGCCATTTTTGTGAATCGGGATTACAGTGGATTCTTTTAAATGGTTAGGGAATATTCCTTGTGAAAAACTTAAATTAAATATATGCGCTAGGGGAATAGATACTTGATGTTTTAGTGTTTTTAGTAATTTTGAGCTAATGTCATCTGGACCCATCGCATGCGTGTTCTTCAATTCATCGATAAACTTAACAATTTCCGTTGGTGAAGTTTTAATATCCGTTATTTGATAGGGGACTGATATTTCATTGATATTTTGTTGTATAGAATTTTCTGTTTGTTTATTAGTATATTTTAGAATATCATTAGCTAATCTAGATCCAACTGAGGTGAAATGTTTGTTTGCAAGGTTAGCAATTGTTTTTTTATCTTCAATTGTTATGTTATCGATTACTATTCGTTGGAATTGAGATGATATATTTGTTTTTGTTTTAGTTATTTCGCGCATTATGTTCCACATAGTTTTGGGTGATTTTGAATTATCCTCATATAATATTTTCTTGTAGTAATTTATTTTAGCCGTATTCAGGACAGCTTTGCATATATTTCTATATGTTTTGTATTCATGTTGTAATAAAAAATTTTCAGCGTTTTTATTTGCTTTGCTATGTAATTTATTTCTTTTATGTATACATTTAACGATACTGTCTGTTATCCAAGGAGTAAATCTCATTTTAGCATTTGATATAAATTTATTACATGTATGTTTATCAATATATATTTTTAATATTTTTATAAATGTATTCATGGCTGTATCTGTATCATGTATGTTTAGGATAGTTTGCCAGTTTTCATCATGTAATTCTTTTATAAGCTCGACATAATTAGTTTCCTTGAAGTATCTTTGTTTCGTTATATTAGATTTACCTTTTATGCAAAGTGCTGTTGCGTAGTGGTCAGATACAGTGGATTTAAAAATATACGAGTCAAAGTTCAAAATATTTTTAATATTTATATGATCAATGCAGGAATTACTTCCTTTGAATTCTCTGGTTGGTGAAGTTATCGTTAGGTGGAAACCATTTTCTGTTAATAAACAGGTATAGTCTATAGAGTTGGAATTCCTAGTAGCCAGAGTGTTGATGTTTAAATCACCAATAATTATCTGTCGATTACTTTTTGTTTCAATCAAGATCTGTTGCAAAGCTTGGAGAAATGGTTCTATATTCTGAAATGAAGGAGATCTATACATAGCCAGTATGTCTAAATCCTTAATTGTTATTTTAAGACAGTTAGCTTGTGGTAAGTGTACTTCTGTAACAAGTGCTAGTAGAGTATTATGAATATATATAACAATTCCACTGCTTTTATTTAAAATATTATTTGTATGATATTCTTTATAGTTTGGTAGAGATTTTGTAATATAATTTTCGTTCAGCCAGCACTCTGTTAATATTATAATGTCAAAATGGTTGTTGAATTTGTCTAAGAAAATCAAAAAGTCATCAATATTATTTATGCTTCTAATATTTTGGTGAATAATTTTAAATTGACAATTGTCCCAATTGATATTTTTAATAATGTTTAAATCATCCAAAATAATGTTCTTTTTGTCGAATTGTAATTTGTCGAGAATATCTAATTTATTGTAAGACATTTTTATTTCTGTAAACACACACAGTACATGTCATTCATACTAGTTGCAGCACTTTTGTATTTCAGAAACTTAAGTTTGGATTTCTTATAAATATTAAATTTGGCAGATAGGCTAAATAAAGGATTCTTGTAATTTAGATGTACTTGTGAGATGACAATTAACGAGTAGGTACATAATATATATAAATACAGTAATTTCAATATCCAGCATGAGGTGCTTTTTTGTTATGTATAATGATTGCAAGGAGTTACGACATATATAATTATTTTTCATGAAATTATACGAAAAATGTATTTTTGTATGTGTGAGACAAAAATTTACGAGTAATAATATGTCTAGGTAACAGTGGCAGCTTGAAATAAAAGTTGACTTAAAATCTAATAAAACATTTAAAGAGGATTCCATATCGTAAGTTTTTTGTTAGGACTACAGAATACAAGGGCTTGTAAAATATATAAATATTTTCCTAACTTTAGGCACAATTTTTTTGGTATATGTAAGACAAAATAAAATACATGTATACATTTGGAAGTTACAATGACAACTGAAAAAAAAAAAACACAATATTTATACAGTAAACTTGTTATACACGATAATTTAGGTACAGCTTTTATAGATAAAATAATAATATAACACACTTTTTTTTGTAGTGTACAATGATTGCAAGGGATTGTAATATAACTCAGAAAAACACAGTATTTATACAGTAAACTTATTATAGGCGATAATTTAGGTACAACTTTTATAGATGATATAATAATATAAGATACTTTTTTTGTAGTGTCTAATGATTGCAAGGGATTGCAATATATTAAGTATATGATTATTTTCTTGAATTTAAATTAATATTCTATTTAATTATTATAATTATTTTACTTGATATTAATCGAGAGATTTTCTGATTTTACGAGTGAGGCAAAAAAAATATATAATAAATAATAGGTGCACTTGGAGGTTACAGTAACATCTAGAAATGCATAATAAACAAATATCTTTCTTGTCATGCATAATGAAAAGGAGAGATAGCAAAATATATAATTATTTATCATATTTAACTTATACAACTTTTGTTTATTTATTTTCTTATTGGTATGTTTGAGGCAGAAAGTAAACAATAGGCATACTTGAGTATTACAGTGACATGTAAGTGCATAATGAACAAAAAACAAACTCAATATCCATTCTAAATTAAATAAAACTTTTATGGACGATTCAGTAGGTGCGGCGTTATAAACAATAATATAGATAGTGACTTTAAATGTAGTTGTGGCATTTATATAATAGTATAATTTCGGTAAATATAGCAATATTCTAATATTTTTTAATAGAAAGTGTATCAGCTTATGGTAGTGATTCAATTTTAGACTCAGAGTTGATAAGTATAGTATTAGATCCGATATCTTTCCGCATATATATTTGTCCCGCTCTGGTCCAAATAAACTTATATTGTTTAGATTTCGCCGCTTGTCTAGCAAGATAATATAAACGATTTGCACGAAAAGTCAGGTGTTCATCAATATAAACTTGTGAGTTGATACCATCAATACCCAACGTCATTGTACTCATTCTACTTTCGATTGTTTTACACTTTCTATTGTATATTTTTGCTTTAGATAGAAATTCAGATTTAACAGTATTAGAAATAAACTTTATAACAATTGGCCTATGACGTGTATTGCCATTTATTGAAGAAGCATCTTTTTTTGTCTGAAGAGCAGCTCGGTAAGTACAATCAATGTCTTTGGTTGTTGCAGTAGATCCTATTAACGTTGCCATCTTTGTGATGACATCATTAAGATCCTTTTTTGTGTCCGGTATTCCTTTCACTATTATATCATTATGTTTATTCAGTCTGTCCTGTCGTTCTTCCTTATTTTCTAGCATTGATATCCTAAGTTCAAGGTCGCCGTTCTTTTTTTGAAGTTGGTTATTTTTCAATTCCAATTCTTTAAGCCTCAGACAAATATCTTCATACTGTTTTGACATGAAGTTGATAGAGTCTAACACATTTTTGTTTTGTTCTATAATTTCCTCGAACTTCTTATCTTGTTTAGTCGCATTAGTTAACAGTAAGTCTTTTAATTCAAAGATAGTCCATTCTTGTTTATCATTTTTTGGGGGTTTTTTTCCCTTTTCTTCGCTGTCCGAACACTGTCTGCTTCTAGTAGACATAATGATTGTTGTTTTGGTTGTCGCACTGTGGTGAGTAAGTATGATCTTGACTTCACTTCACACTGACACTATGACTATATAAATACTTTTTTTTATGTAAAATATGTTAGTTGATGCTACAGCCTGGAAATTAAATTGCAAAGTATGTTTATGCACAGAGGAGTGCGAGATTTGCTTCCGTTTAAGTTTATATGGAGAATGAGTGCAGAAATACATAATGTGCGTTAAAATTACATCAAATTAAATAAATAAAATATTTCACGTCAAATCATAGATTGTTTAATTTTACACAGCAAATCTCAAACACGTAATGTCAAATATAGAATTATGCTAAAGAAAAATACATAATATGAATGGTACTTAGACAATTATTACACTTTGCAATATGTGAAATGATAACATTGTACCCTCTGATGATGTTTTTACCATAGATCGTTCAATGACTTTTAAAAACTTATAACTTATTATTATTAATAGAAGTGGGATTTTTGTAGTCACTGCTATACTGCGAACATTTTGAGTTATTGTGCTGAAAAAAAATAGATTGGTAAATGCCTTCAACTAAGGTACCTATTGTGTATTTTATCCAGTGAAGTTGACGTCTTCAATGATGATATATTTATGATATCATCGGCAACATTATGCGAATTACAAAACTTGTAATTATACATATTATATTCTACATCTTGGTAGGTACTATATATGTGCGCTTGATAGGTATGTTGATAGTTGACTTTAAGAGCGCTAAGTGGACAAACAGAAAATTATTATAATATATATACATATTATGCAAGTAGATTGTATAATTAACTTTTTATCCCATATCAATTTATGTTTTAATGTTAAGGTGTTGCATTTTTTATACATAGGTACCTACAAAATAATTAAAAAAAACACATTGATTCTTCATTGATTCTCTGAAAAAGTGCTCGATAGTCAAATAGAGTTGTTCTTATAATTAATAGTAATATATATTATATAGGTATCAACTACCGGTTCCAACGTCTCGTTTTGTTTTATGTCTTTTAACGAAATTTAATTTAATAAAATATAAAATATCACTTCGGACATTATTCAAGACACATTGAAATGAAATTGTCATTAGTTACAGCAATTCTTTTTCAAATGCCGCCGCCGTTTAGCTTCGGGCAGTTTGATGATGTTAGCCATTCTTAATTAAGCGACCGAGACTGGTGAATGCTTATAATGGTAATCGTAAAAGACTTCATATTCTTCTTTGTAGTTTATTCAGGCCTATACTCGTATTCACAGACAAGTCCCGAGGAAGCCTCAGACAAGTCCCGAGGAAGCCTCAGGCATTCAAGGTAATTTGAAGGCGATTTTGTTATATTCAGAGTGAATGTGACGTTACACACCTTGAGGAATTCTCAAGAATGTCAACAAAATTCATTACTTGGCATGCAGAGATAAATATTTCTATATTGGGCATGCGCATTCTGCTTATAGAAAGTGCAGAGACTCCTTAAGACATTAAACATTTCAACTTTTATACTGTTCTCTAGTTAGAAGTCGGGTCGAATACAATTCATCTGTTTGGTGTCCACACTATAATGTCCATCAATTCACTTGAACGTATCCAAAATAAATTTCTACGCTTCATTAACTACCGTCTTCATATTCCAATTGAAAATATTAATTATACAGTTTTATTATTTTTTACGGATCTTTTGTCACTATCTGACGGGAGAGTTGTGTTTGATTTGACTTTAATCTATAAAATTATAAATTCATATTTTGACATCCCTGATATTCTGTGTTTAATATTGTTTCATGCGCCAATACGATCTACTAGGTTACTGACGCTTTTTTACTGTGACAATACCAGAACAAATACACACATAAATTCCCTTATAGAACTACCTAGACTGCATAGACTAGGTAATAGGTATGCACATTTAGTAGATGTGTTAACTTTGGTTTGTCTCAGTACAAGAGCGCGTTGCTTGGAGCCCTACACCCCGCTACCGCTACCGCTGCCATGCATACATAACTAACATAATGTTTCTTTCTTTATGTACCTTGACAGTTTTTCATCATTTTAATGCATCAATCATTGATTGTTTATTTGTTTTATCCTTTCTGGTTAATAATTCATGATGTGTTTTTGTTTATTATTATTTTCTAATTTTCGGTTTTTTGTATGGTATCTAGTGATTTTATATCATTCTAGATTTTTAGTTATTATGCTTTTTGACTTTGTTTTGTGAATCCATTATTATTATAATTGTTATTTTGTTTTGTAGCTCATCGATTTCATATTTTTTTTTGTTAAATACTTTTGTTGGATCTACTGTATATATTTTTTATTGTAAAAGGCTTCTAGCCGTATATACAAATAAATAAATAATAAAACAAATGAGAGCGAAGTCAGAAGATGATGAATATCTATGAGAGAATGACCGAGGAATATAGTTTCTTTCAGTAATATTAAAAAATATATCGCATTGTTTCCGATAAAAACTTAACCAATAAAATATTGACATATTCAAATACTAAGTGCCTAACCAAACTTACTTGTTGTTAGATGTCAAAAGTCATCAGTATCTATGCTTTGAGGTCTAGACTGAACTTGAGGGCTCCTCAAGGTCTACACATACATTCAAGGTACCTTGAAGGCCCGAGGCCTCCTTAATACTCGTATTTGTCTCTGAATATGAGTGTTAAATTATATTTGTTCCCTTTGAACAAACTACTTGTTCTTGTCAAATTTAATTCGTGTTTTATGTTGCTGTATACGTGTGGTTTACAACAAACCTTAGGGGGCATTTTTACCGATATTATCTTCAGGAAATATTGTTCGCTACCAGTTTTCTAATGACTAACCCAGATTTTTTATCTGTATCTAATACTCGCTTCTATTAATTTGTTTGTATACCTATCATTAAGTTATGAAAAAATAAAAATCATCTACTTTTGGGTACATATTAGTAGAATGAATGTGATAGAAACGAACGGAAGTATCAAATGCACTTTACAACAAGACTATAATATTTCATGTGAGTTATAATAAATAATCATATTGGTATAATCAATCTTCGACGTTATTAAATTACATTGTTGATTTAAAATATTAAATTAAACTTGTAGATCATCAATCAAAATGATTCTTTGTGTATTTTTTTATAATTTGAGTTGAATCATCTTTATTGTTCAATAAACACTTTATGATCGTCATAATATACATGATAATTTACAATGGAAATTGAATAATAAAATTACTCCTTGTACCTTTACATATGTATATGTAGTTGTCCAGTTTAAAAGACGATCAGAAATGCGATAGCAATCGAGGGTTCCTTTAGTTTATCTTGATAATGAAAGTGTAAATAACATAAATTATTTCTTACTCGACACATAATCCATCATTGCATTACGGTGATCTTAACTAACATGTCTTGTTAATAATTGATGCATCAAGAAAAATATTATAAGGATAAGGATCATGACTAGAGACCGGATTATATGCAACATGAAATACTCGAAATATGCATGCAAATATGCATTATAAATGCTCAAAATATGCAAGAAAATCGCCAAAATGTGCCAAAATATGCAACATCAAATTAAAATAAATACTACAAAATAACATTATTTTATAATAAAAAACAGCGTAATGTACAATCAAAATAAATTACCTAGGTAGTTACTTACTAATTATATACATATTTTTAATTTTTGATCTTAAAAACGTTAACAATCAAGTACTGTTCCAAATGTTCAGTTGTGAGGTTATGCCTTCTATCACCTTAATATTTTTATAAATAGAAAACGATCTCTCTACATTCACTGAGGTCACTGGGCAGTATTTGAATTTTGACGATATAGATCGAATTCATATTGCCTCTGGCGAAATTGAATTCGATCCATTGATGAAGCTATTGATTTGGCATAAAGATTGTTTAATATATTATATTTACGGTGCTCACTCACTCACTCAAGCATTCAGAATAATATTCAGTAATGCGTCGTTCCTCTTGGCTTACGAAGACAGCCGAATGTCCTCGCATCGGTAGGTACTCGGTTCCACAGATGCAGTTGAAATTTTACAAAATGTTTTCAATTATGCACGATCAGTAGATTTTAGTCGAAATATGCAAATGCATATGCAAATATGCATTTGCATATAATCCGGTCTCTAATCATGACGAATCCAATCACCTTTTTTAAACTGTATGAAATAGTTTAGTTTATAATATAGTAAGTTAAATGTTAAAATATAAATGCAACCTTTGTGTCTTTCTCCTGTGAAATAATAAAATATAATATTTACACAGCTAGCCCTAGAACAGGCATACCTAGTTGGGCAGCATTTATTTATTTTTAATGACATTTATGTAAATAGTGATAAAAAAACACTTAATCAAACTATGATTATGTAATCTGTAACATGACAATTCTTAGAAAGAATGCTTTATCACTCTTATTATTTTTTTGGGTTACCCCTTAGGGGTAACCCGAAAAAATAATCGAAATACATGAGGCAAAATAACGTCTCACATAGTTCAGAGCAACGACGTTTACCACCCATTCTAAATGTTTTATGTGATACGAGACTGGCGTGTGGGGAAACACGCAAGTATCGTGCTTATTTTCATAAGGTAATTCACACTAGCACACCTGTCGCTGAATATTCCAAATTGTGGGATATGCTTTGATGTAAAAAAAGTAATGTTCTTAGATTATATATTTCAGAATTGTTTAAAATTAACAGGATTGATAATAACGATGTTATTTTAAATACATAGGCCTAAATAAAGTTGAAATAAATATCTCTATCAATAAATATTCTATAAACATGTTAACTTGTACTAAACTTAATTATGAAATAAATCGGTACAAGTATAGCCATTATATGTGTACTAACATATCTTCACAATATGTATATAGATATATTTATGTAATAACCAAGCAATAACCTATGTACCATATTAGTTCTTATTAGTAGAGTGATCACTGTACATGGAATAAACTAGAGCATATTTTAATCTACATGAGTCTGGACCTGTCTTTCTAATAAACTGGATATGTTGGAAAGTTGTGGATTCATAGAATGTAATTTCACTGCATCTCACCAGTGGTGTATCAAAAGTAGCCTTAAACACATTAAACATGATTTAACACTTTTTTTTTTTTCAATATTATCATCATCGTCCGTGGCGCTTCGACCCATACATGAGTTCTGGCCTCCACCGTCGCGTCGCCATTCCACCCTATTAGTCATCCAGCAACTAATAACTTGCAGAGAGCGCAATCCCCTCTCTTATTTTGGTCTCTGTATGCTTCTTTTTCCATTCGTTTTGTTTACATATAGTTTATTTTCAACCATCTCTTATTTAATACGTGCAGGAAAAGCTATAATTGCTTAGATGTTCAATTTGCCGCCATCATTTGTTAGAAACTTTGGTGCTTTTGCTTGGTCGGTAGATGCGCAAACCTTCCATTCAAGATTTGCCAATTTTGAAATTATTAAATATTATATGGTATTTTATGTGAATTTATGGCATGAATTATTTTCTACATATTATGTAATCTGTATCGTCATCATCAGAAGCTCGACTGCTCTGGATGGATCTTGGCTGAATCCAGGAGTCTCCTCCATTCCCGTCTATCCGCTGCCTTCGTTCACCAATTTCTAATTTTTGCTGTGGATGCATCCTCATCGACACTATCCATCCATCGAGTCCTTGGTCTTCCTGGTCTCCTTTGACCTTGTGGCACAGAGAGTGTGAGGCGTTGTGTGGTGTTGTCGTCGTCCATCCGGATTATGTGACCAGCCCATCTCAAGCGTCCTATCTGTATGGAACTGCTCCCCTAGACAACATGCCATTTAATCTAAGCGTTATCTCGCTAAGTGATAGTAAATGTATGGAATTGGTGGCTGTGACGTCACGTGACAGTCACCAATTCCATACATTTACTTTCGCTTAGCTCGACAACGCTTGGATTAAATGGCATGTTGTCTAAATGGCATGCTGATCGGGCCCCTACATAGATCTCTATGGTCTAAATCAGTGATTCCCAAAGTGGTCCAGGTGGACCCCCGGGGGTCCACGGGAGACTAGACGGGGGTCTACGTTGGCATGAAATAAAAATGGGGGTCCACAAGTTGTAAGTGGGGGGTCCACGCAAATTTTTCTGGTTTCGATAGTAAAGAATAAAAAAATTGGCTAGACTTTACCTATCAATGCAGGCAGATAATACACTGCTTAAAAAAATAAAACGAGCAAAAAAAATCCAAATTGTTCGGTAAGTTTTGACGTTAATTTCTCAATTAGCCTTGAATTCTTTTTTTTAAAACCTCCCTTATTTTTTTTTTATTTTTACCACTCCGAATTATAGGTTAGAACTCAGCTGCGACGCAAATTTACATGGTTAGATCTAATTTTCACATTTTTTGTTGAGTTTTGGAAATATGGTAGTAATCTAGCAGCAGGGGTCCACCGAAATCAGTAAAATTTTGAAAGTGGTCTACGAGAAAAAAAAATTGGGAACCTCTGGTATAAATGGTCAAACATAATTCAGAGGCATTTTGACTCTCCACGTGGTTATGATTTTTTATTAATATTTTTTTATTTAGCTACGCCATTGGCACATGCAGTTATAAGTTATGACATGTGAACAAATTGCATATTATGATTCATCGTAGGGACTTATATTATAAAGACAGTGATACATTCATTACACTTCGTTATTATCATCGCATTCTGAAATAGGTAGGTATCTACTTTATTATTTTATGTTCACAAATATACATCGAATATTTTTATTATTGTATATGCGCAAACATTGGATTTTTTTCCCTGTCGGGAGTCAAAGATATTTTTTAACAGATTTTTAATTATCTCAATAGAGACGAAGTTGGAATATTTATTGTTTGATTTTCTTATCCTTGTCCTTCTTATCCTTCTATCCTTGTCCTTCCTTCCTTCTTATCCTTGATTTCCCGGTTCTCCTACAATTAATATTCCAACTTCGTCTCTATTGAGATAATTAAAAATCTGTTAAAAAAACAAATATACATGTTTTTTTATAATTTTATTTTTGAATGAGATTACCTATTCATTAAATGTTAATACATATTATGTACACACAGAATTGCGTACATAATATGTACTAATATTTAATGAAAATATTTATTTCTTATTACACGATGTATAGATATTTCAACACGGATATACCTTTGAATTAAATTGTCCACATAATATATTGTTGTAGTCAAGAAAGTGTTATATTTTGGATAATATCTGGTAAATTAACTGAAATCATTTATAAAATTCACACGTCGTCGTTTCTATAATGATTTCTTCTTTAGCGTTATTTATATTTCGAATCCTCTTGTAAAATTCACACGTCGTCGTTTCTATAATGATTTCTTCTTTAGCGTTATTTATATTTCGAATTCTCTTTTAAAATTCACACAACGTCGTTTCTATAATGATTTCTTCTTTAGCGTTATTTATATTTCGAATCCTCTTTTAAAATTTACACGACGTCGTTTCTATAATTATTTCTTCTTTAGCGTTAATTATATTTCGAATACTCTTGTAAAATTCACACGACGTCGTTTCTATTATGATTTATTCTTTAGCGTTATTTATATTTCGAATCCTCTTGTAAAATTCACACGAAGTCGTTTCTATAATGATTTCTTCTTTAGCGTTATTTATATTTCAAATCCTCTTGTAAAATTCACACGACGTCGTTTCTATAACGATTTCTTCTTTAGCGTTATTTATATTTCGAATCCTCTTGCTCCGCCGAAAAAAGTGTGGAATGTTCGGAAATCGATCGAATAAAATGACTATTCCGTGGTTCAAACTTAATTAATTAATTTTTCTTTTGCGTTTTGAAGTGTGTAGGTATAATCAATATGAAACATGACGCTTGTCTTCGAAATAAGTACCTACAAAATATACATCATATTATCCTCATACATTTTAATGCTGTATGAGAATGAAATCGGCTGAGGCGGGATTTGAACCATTGTTCAATGGATTACTAATCCAGTGTGCTAGCCTCTACTGGCCAATCTTAATTTACTAAATCTTTACTGTTCATTTTTTTATCATTATTAACTACGAGGCATAATTCCATTTATAGTGATGTTTATTTTTTCTCTTTAATTTCTCGCAACTATGTATTTCTACGACCACACTGCTGCCTTTGTAGAACGTCTTCAAATGTTATATTAGATCGTCAATCGGAGAGGGATTGTGGTTTTTGTCAACGTTCAGGCCTCGGCTTTGGTTGGCTTGATGGATGCACGTCACAGAACAAATGTGTATCATTTGTTATTGGAATAGTCTCATCTCGACTAAATAATATAAACCGCAGCGTGTTGTGGTGTGCGAGACGAAATAATCTTGAAATCAATTAGTCTCACCACAGACGAAAATCGGAGCACGTCGCGCGCCACAATTGTCAGTTACTAAACGGTAATCAAAACAATTCCATCAGGTACTTACTTTACTTTTCGGGTCCGAACTTTAGGCTTTGCCACTCCAGTATGTAGCGACGTATATCGCTTTGTCATTTGCCATCATTACTATTTACACACACATACATACCTTCCAAAAATCTTATTTTTTAATGAAGCAATATTTTAAAGTAAAAGTAAATTTTCCTTGAATACATTAAAATAACCGTTAATTTTTTTATTTATTATAATTTACAAAATCATTTTTTTACAATTTTTAATTGTAAAAAAAATGATTATTTTTAAATTGGGTTGTTTTTAAATTTAGTGCAGCTAATTTTGTCCTTCAAGAAAAAAACCTTTATAATTAATTACGTCAAAATCTCATTTTTTACCATAAATATAAAATGAATTTCAGTAGTAAACATTTATTATAAACAATAATAATCTTGAATCTACGTATTTTGCCAATTTTTTAAAAGTAGGTAACAATGTGGTAATTCCTCCTAACAGAGTTGTTTTTCCTACAAACTCAACAAAGTTTATAAAAATAACTTTGTTGAGTTTATAGGGAAAACAACTCTATTACGAGGAATTACCACATTGTTTCTTTTAAAAAAGTGTTAAATAGATTCAATATTATTAATATAATTACAAAACGCGGCGCACCTGCTGATGTGCCCACTCATGGGGGAGCCTTGCAATGAGGCGGACCTCCTGGCTGCAAACGAAAAGGTTGTGACGGCCGCAAAATATTGGAGAGGGCGCATATAGGGTCTGGACACGGAAATGAATGAATGAATATTATTTTTGTTCATAATAAATGTTTACTACTGCGATGTATTTTGTATTTATGTTAAAAAATAGGTTTTGACGTTATTAATTATAAAGGATTTTTTTTTCTTTGGGGACAAGATTTGCCGCACTAAATTTGCAAACGACCCAATTTTCTATTTTCTTTAAATAACGAAACAATTTAAGCATATAATATGTTATTGATGCGCTTATTAGGAGATTATTATAATAAGAATTAATAATTTGAAAAATATCATAAATGAATAACAAATTTTAAAACAACTGAGAGTATTTATAAAAAATCTATTAATAATGATAAAAAATTTTGATGGTAGACAATCATTAAAAATAATTCGATTTCAACTCTTGGTCTGACAAAGTCTTGATTATGAACCTACATAATTTGTTTCTGGTCTTGTAAAGATGTATTCCGTCTTGGGCAAGAATCGCATTATATTCAAGAACACGATCATTAAGTACTGGTCTTTAACATTTTGTTTTTATTGTGATGACTTATACAAAATGTATGACATTGAATAAAACACATTTGAACATTGTATTTGAATTATTTTTTGTATTTTATTTATTGTATATCATAGAATTATAAGGTACAGAAGCCACGTGTAGTACAAATTTCGAATTCAAATGTATGTCAAGTTTTTTTTACATGTGTGTGTGAGGCGGTAGATCGGTTGGTCTACATATTATATAGGTGTGCGTATCGGTAGGTGTACGTATACGGCCGGGCGAGTGAAATTCGTCTGTTTCAGCGTAGTTTTAGTTGGCATACATTCATTGCGCTGACTAGGTATCTGTATCATATATAATCTAAGTTGTATATATACAATTGTTGTTATAAATATGTTAGGTACTTTAATATGCGACAATGATCACGCACTAACAACAAAACATCTAATATAATTATCTTACATATTTGCTCTCATATTTTTTGTAGTAAAATAGTTGAAGAGCAAAAAACATAACCAAGAACACGTCCTACGGTTATTTGAACGGATTTATAGTTCTCGACTCTTAATATCTAAATCGTGAATGGTGTTTTGTGTTCATGCGGTTATTTGGAACACAAATAGACAAATTATACCAAGATTTTGTACCTCCTAATACCCATGTACGTTCGGCCATGTCGCGGATATAATTTGTTTGAAATACAGGTCATGGGTTAACACTTTTTCCGTCACATTTTGAAACTTGGGATACATGTTTTTTGTTTGTATTTAAAATACATGCAGATACATTCATAGACATATATTTTATATGGGCGAAGTATTCATTGATATAAATGTTTATTAATAATATATCGTTCTTGAGGTGAAAACACAAAAATGGCATTAGGTACATAAATTATCCATTAATTTTTATTATAGGTACCTACTTATGCAGCTAAAAAATCTATTTATTTTGTCATTAATGGAATTAGGGACATCGGTAATCACTAATATATATTTTAAATACTTCCATTAAATAAAGTCTTTTATTATGTTCTCACTATATGTTGACTTCACATTCCTATTATATTTTGAATTTAATTGAAGGTATTTTTATTGTTATCGTTAAAAAAGTTCTTTAAAATTGAACCGTGTCACTCATTAGGTTAACAGAGATAAAGGAAAGTCTTATAATATTATTCATGTCTTGAAATTCACGAATCTCATCTCTTACATTAAGCATGTTTTATTTTATACTAGATTTTCGTATTTCATCAGGTTAATTATGTCATCTTTTCTTCTTTATACATTTAGAACATTTTTACTCTTTTGTGACTCATTTTCTGAACATGGACGCGCTGCACCACCGCTGTTGACAATTTATTTTCAATCTAGTCATATATTATATATAGACTATTCATAAATTATTCCGGGGAGCACGGAAGGAACCTCCACGCGGTGCCCCCTGGTAACAGAAATTCTCTGGCCAATCCTTCCACCACAGCAACGCAACAATGCGTTGCTGACACGAAAGAAGAATAAATTATTCCCCCTTAAGAATTCCCCCTTAGCGCTTTTATCCCGTTTCTATCGGGGTACGCTTTGACCATGATCCTGGATTTGGTGAGTCTGGTTATTACATTGAAGCGACTGCCATCTGATCTTCGTAACCCTTAGAAAGGGGAACCAGACAAATTGGATCATGGCTACATATAGCTAGTGATATAAATATACTATTCATAAATTATGTTTGACATAAATGTAAAGTTTTAAATTCAATATATTATTATGAAAAGTGTTGAGATGATAATAAGGAAGACAAAAGTCTATATATATGAATCGTAAAAGTGAACAACAAGATGGAGGTAATGAATATACCCACGCCTTCATATTGTTGCAACTTTAGTGTCTTATAGGGTAGGTATATATTATGTACATACGAGTACAGTATAGGTACCATTTTCCTATCTATTGTTTCCTTTATGATAATGTCCACATATAGTAGGGTTGCCAAGAAGCTACTTACCATTTGAATTTTTGTCTGTTTATTGTTGAAATTTTAATATAACTAATAAGTGGAAATTGCTATAGTATACTTAGTCCAAACTGAAAAATCAATCGACTCCATATAAAAATTGTGTAAAATTATGGTTTCTATTAGGTAACAAAAATACATAATTTAAAACTATACGTAATTGGAAAAATACCCGTTTGTTTTAATTATTCCGAAAAACGATATTTACTTCCTTGATCTTGAAAAGGAAAACCGTATTTTACACAACTTCCAACCACCGCGACCGTGGCAACTCGTTTGGCTTTTATGTTGACGTCCTTGGCTCGATTTTCTATTTAAATCATAATTTCCTATTTATATTCTAAAAAAAATCTCTCGATTTTCTTGTTTCTTTGGGTAGGAAACACTGGTTAGTCGGAAAAAAGGTCTACATTGGAGTATTGTATTGTATTTATGGTTCATGGAAAATGCAAAACAGGTACTATGTAAAATATTTTACTTTAACACGCACCCAATAACAAGTTGACACAATCTGAAGACTCACAGATCTAGATAAAAAAAACAACAAAAAACTGTGCCTCCACCCGAAATCGAACCCGGTACCTTTGGCTCAGGAGTCAGATATCTAACCAACTGAGCCAAAAAGACCAACAAATTAGTTGATTATTTGTAGAGATTACATTTTTCGTATTTGTAGTATGAAGTTACATCATACCAAAATGATAATAAGTGTATTTGTATGGTTTTTTTACTATTTGACGCCTAGGTATTAAAAAAATGTGCCAACCCTGAAATATTTGTGACTAAAGTTTATGAGAACAGTGACCTGCAGCCTTACTTCGAAGTACTAACCTATCCTGGGAAGTTAACTATGGTCATGGGTCACAGCTGGTCAATTTTAAATAGGTATAGATACCAATAATCATATATAATTGTTTTGCTTGGCTTGCAGATATATGCAATTTATTCAAATGTTAACATCTAAGTAGAAAATCATTTTAAAATGTGTATTTACGAAAACAATTGTAAAACAATGAATTGTTTTGCTATAGTTAAATTATATTCACGTATGAAGATAACTATATTTCAATATTTTTTATTGGGTGACATATTATCTCCATATTTATTCAGATGAAACTAGTTTTGTCGAACTAGCTTTTGTTGTAAAAGCTAGCTGTTTATTGAGATCGATTTTCTGGGCACAACTTGATCTGTGTAATCTTGCAACGATGACAAGAACAATGGGTGGATTTTTGTTCACAAAAAAAAATGTCGTTTCAACTCTTTGTATCTCATCCTGTATAGATTTAAAATTACTTTCAATGAAAAAAAATCTTATAACGTCGCACAAATGATTATATTGTGAATCCATATAAAAGAGTTCAACTGATGTTAGACATCGTTATAACGTGTTCGAAACTTTGCTGTAAAAATATGACTGCTAAACGTTTTAAAATATGTAATTATATGTCTTGGATTTATCAAATATATAACCACGGTCATGAATTCGATGGATCGCTTTTGATAATTAAAATTTAATACCTAATCGATTAGTTGAATTCTATAAAATATTGTTACGTATTTTATCTAGGCATTTTTTATTTCAAATAAGTTTTCTTAAAATTATTCTAACCAAAAACACTTATGTTTGTTTCAGTCGATAAATAAAATTAATAACAATAATTGACATAATCTCTTGTTTTTTAAAACAAATTACATGTTTATTTAATATATCCAAATGAGATGAAATTCTTAAATTAACATAACGTGATCCAAATTAATGTCTCAAGACTAGATTTTGTTGTAAAGATTGTCATAATATTATGTTTATAAACTAGTACCCATTTATTTAAATCTTCTTCGTATACAAACTCCATTAATTTAAATGTATGTATTCCTTAATTTTATGTAGGTATCCATATCTCTTATTATTTGTTTAATCAGTGTTTCTCAATTATTAAACTCCAGAAGCCCAGACACCAAAATTACAGTTAACATTCTAAAATGGTTTTTGAATCAAAATATGACGCAGATAATTTAAAATATATATGTAGGTTAAAAAAATCAAACACAATCAAGCAAAATTCTTAAAATTTGTGAGATCATTTTTTTAAATAACGAATTGAGATTTTTGTGAACACGTTCTTTTTTTTAAATTTAAATAAGGGTATCATTTTTTTTAATTCTTAAACAAAATGGCAGTAAAATTCAGAGAATTCCCTATATTCCCGATATCTTAGTAGGCAGTTTTCCTCTGGACTTGGCTATTTTAAACGATAATGACAATAATTTATTAGGAGGCGGTGCTTTAGTCTCAGTAGTCAATTATCATCCATTATATAATCTAATACCGTTCAATACGGTCAGAAAAAGAATGCAGAACATTCCAGTGAAGTTTCCTGAACACAAATTACTGGCTACAAAATGAATAGAACATAAAAAGTTACGGCTCTTAATTGGCTCAAGTTATTTAGTAACATACATATTGACGCGTTGACAGATTTGAAAATGCCCATGAAATATACCGTTATTGACATTAATGTCAGAATAATGTAATATTTCAGATTTGAATTTATAAATTACTAGTGAATACCCGGCAAACTTCGTATTGCCTGTATAATTAAAAATTGTCCTCCATAACCACCCGTCGCTTCAGACTCTACAATACCTCCCATCCCTTCAGTACTTCCCGTCCCTTCAGTACCTCCCGTCCCTTCGGTACCTCCCGTCCCTTCGGTACCTCCCGTCCCTTCGGTACCTCCCGTCCCTTCGGTACCTCCCGTCCCTTCGGTACCTCCCGTCCCTTGGTACCTCCCGTCCCTTCGGTACCTCCCGTCCCTTCGGTACCTCCCGTCCCTTCGGTACCTCCCGTCCCTTCGGTACCTCCCGTCCCTTCGGTACCTCCCGTCCCTTCGGTACCTCCCGTCCCTTCGGTACCTCCCGTCCCTTCGGTACCTCCCGTCCCTTCGGTACCTCCCGTCCCTTCGGTACCTCCCGTCCCTTCGGTACCTCCCGTCCCTTCGGTACCTCCCGTCCCTTCGGTACCTCCCGTCCCTTCGGTACCTCCCGTCCCTTCGGTACCTCCCGTCCCTTCGGTACCTCCCGTCCCTTCGGTACCTCCCGTCCCTTCGGTACCTCCCGTCCCTTCGGTACCTCCCGTCCCTTCGGTACCTCCCGTCCCTTCGGTACCTCCCGTCCCTTCGGTACCTCCCGTCCCTTCGGTACCTCCCGTCCCTTCGGTACCTCCCGTCCCTTCGGTACCTCCCGTCCCTTCGGTACCTCCCGTCCCTTCGGTACCTCCCGTCCCTTCGGTACCTCCCGTCCCTTCGGTACCTCCCGTCCCTTCGGTACCTCCCGTCCCTTCGGTACCTCCCGTCCCTTCGGTACCTCCCGTCCCTTCGGTACCTCCCGTCCCTTCATCCCGGTCATATGCTCGACAATTCATCAAAGTTTCATTGTAATCGGATGAACGGTTCCCAGGATAGTCCACCTTCATAGGTAAAATAACCTGATACCCGATTAAGAAGAAGAAGAAGATTTTTTTTAATCCAGAAACTATCCCAGTCTTACACTCGACAATTCATCAATGTTTCATTGCAATCGGATGAACGGTTCTCAGGATAGTCCACCTTCATAGGTAAAAAGACCTGATTCCCGATGAAGAAGAAGAAGAAGAAAATATTTTAAAATCAGAAATCATCCCGGGCATACGCTCGACAATTCACCAAAGTTTCATTGCAATCGGATGAACGGTTCTCAGGATAGTCCACCTTCATCGGTAAAATGACCTAAAACTCGATGAAGAAGAAGAAGAAGTTAAAATTTTTTGATCCAGAAACCATCCCTGGTATACTCTCGACAGTTCACCAAAGTTTCATCGCAATCGGATGAGCGGCTTAGGAGCGCATTCAACACATACATAGATACATACATAGATACATACAAACATTCAAATTTATAATATAGAAAAGCAGAAGTATGTATAATATTTCAGATTTGAATTTGAATTAATATTTTTTTTACAATAATGTCTTGAGTAAATCACCAATTGCACTTAACTTATTTGCAATGTTGAATGTTGTGTAAATACCTTGGACAGATAAATAGATTCACCAACATCGAGGACTATCAAAGAGCTGACTCAGAAAGATAATTGCTGTCCATCATAAAACAACCAAAGATATGTTAAAAATAAATTCACTTATTTATCCAATCATGGACTTCCACTCAGATCTACTAAACGTACAACACCATCCATGTATATTTATAAGACAATTTCTTAATTATTTTTTATAAATAAAAAAAAAAGTGAAAATGTGAAACTACTTGAAAATGTGCTTAGCACGAAACCGGTTGTAGATTGTAGTCTTAATAAATATTGGAATTGATTTTAAACACTTTTTTATTTTTATTTATTAAAAAAAAAATAAGAAATTTAAATTGGATTCCAACAAAAACTGACGGTCAAAAAGTTAAATCTAATTAACACAATTTCTCAGCTCATCGTTCGAAGAACAATCAGCAAGACTATGGATTAGCCTATGTCTGGATATTGCGTCGTCTAACTTACTCTGTATTTCCAAGAAAAAACTAAAGATGGAATATTTATCCTGATTCCAATTTCCTTTCCTTGTACTTTCCCAATCCTTTTATTTTTGGTATGGGGTATTATTTTTTATTTTTTTTGTTTATGAAGTGTAACTTTTCGAGCTGGCGAGGGACAGGCATGCGTTGAATGAAGTAATAGCCGACGTTAAGGGGACTTCACATGGCACCGGAAGAAGAAGATATGTAATAATATATTGTACGATACAATTATTAATGATATTAAATTAGTATTATAAAAATAAACTATGTTGCTTGATATTCAATAAGTGCATTCATGGTTATTGTTATTATTTATAAAAGTGAAATGTATTATTAGATTATTACATAAATATATTACCTAGGTACCTAGTGCAGTAATATTTAAGTGAATCTATATATATTGTACTCATTGTATTTATTTTGGAAATAAATAAATACAATAAAATAATAATAATTATCGATTGTGTTTGTATGTACCTACTCGTAAAACACATTTTTATCCTTGAAATAATAAGTTTTATAAGTAGGTACGATAAAGGAAGATTCACCATTAAAAGAGAATAAATATTGTTAAATAGTGTGCGAAAAATAATAAAATTGTTAGTAATCAAAATAATATTAGTATTCGGGGATCAGTTATCATTTGCGACAAAAGAATGTTTTTTTTGGCAAAAATATCAGTAAAATAATGTATTTACATTTACATAGGTTATGTATTCTTTTGAGAAAATATAGTGGTGTAAGCCCTGCAGTTAAGATAATGGAAATAGATAAAACCTACAGAGAAAATAGTGTAAATTTTAATAAGATTGAATTTAAATAAGAATGAACGATAGTAAATAAGTACCTATATACCTTCATATAATATTCGAAATGTAAAATTGAAAACAAGAGAGTAGGCTGGTATATTCATTTATTTTAAAAGTAAAATAGAGAACAAGAGAGAAGGTAGGTACCTTCATATTATATTCTAAATGTAAAATAGAAAACAAAAGAGTAGGTTGGTACCTTAATATTTTGTTATAAATGTAAAATAGAAAACAAAAGAGTAGGTTGGTACCTTCATATTATATTCTAAATGTAAAATAGAAAACAAAAGAGTAGGTTGGTACCTTCATATTTTGTTATAAATGTAAAATAGAAAACAAAAGAGTAGGTTGGTACCTTCATATTATATTCTAAATGTAAAATAGAAAACAAAAGAGTAGGTTGGTACCTTCATATTTTGTTATAAATGTAAAATAGAAAACAGAAAAGTAGGCAGGTATCTTCATATTATATTCGAAATATAAAATAGAAAACAAGAGAGTTGGTAGGTACCTACATTTATTTATTTGAAATTTAAAACAGAAAACAGGAAAGAGAGTTGGTAGGTAGGTACATTTATATTTGTCTACCAATATATTGCTCTACTTACATAATGTGTTAAGGTGATAAAGAAACATTGAATGGATATATTGTGTGTTGTTGTGATAGTATAATTAACATCTTATTGTTGACTGCCTTTTTTCACACGAAATCTTTACATTTCTCATACTTTCTAATAAATTTACACAGACGTCTGTAAAACAGAGGTCGCCAATTATTTTTGCAAAGTTGTTTTAATTTATCTTTTCATCTGAACATTTGTCTTTTCTGAGAAGGCGATTTGAAATTCTTCCTTTTCTGTTCCTGTAAAATAATATTGCAATGTACCTATTATTTAAAATATATCTAACGGTAACAATACTCTTAAGAAAGTAGGCCCATCGTCCTTAGGTAGTCCAGATATTGGAGCTACAAATCCTTAAAACAGATTAAAATAAAGTAAATTGTAGTTAACTATGATCGAGATTTTATATTAGGTGGTCTTCCTAAGTAGAATAAAATATTTTATATAAATCCTCGGAATTCAAAGAAATAGTAATTGCTAAACAAAAACATTTCTTTCGTAGTGTAACTCATTATAACTCATTTAGCTATATACAACTTAAAATCCGTTTTACTATAATATTATAAAAAAAGAGTAAGTACCTACTTAAATTTTTTTATAAGTTAAAAAGAAATATTTTGTATCATCTTCTTCGCCCTAGCCTTCATCCCATTTACTTGGGATCGGCTCTCCTAGTCCTCATCCTCCAAGTCCTTCTATCCTCCACGTCCTCCGAACGAAGCCTTGCCTCCTTGAGATCTCTAGTTATTGTGGACATCCAAGTGGTCAATGGTCTACCTGGTCTTCTAGGCCCCACCTCTATGTCCATCGTTCTTTTTATCCTGTGGCAGTCTCATAATGTGTCCATACCACCTCAGTATATTTTCGGTCAGTTTTTCACTGATTGGCGCGACTTTGAAACTGCCACGGATATGGACGTTCTTCACCCTGTCCAACCTCGTAACACCATCTGAGCATTCTCATCCCGTTGGTGTGAAGAGTCTGGACATGATTGGTTTTCAATGCCCAGCACTCAGATAAGTAGATCGTTGTTGGTCTGACCACTATTTTATACACCTGACCCTTTATTTTTATTGGCATTTTCTTGTCTGACAGACCTCCATTTCATCCATGCAGCCAAGCTTTAAGCGGTGCGCAATATCATAGTCAACTCCACCCTTTGCGGACAATATTGTGCCTAGGTACGTGAAGGATTCTACTGTGGGCACTGGTTCGTTCTGAATCCGCATATAATGTGTGGCTCAGTTGGTCGCTGTCCAGAAAAGTAACATAGCATGTATTCTACCTTTGATGTGTTAATTCGTAACCCATTTACCTCTCATCTATTCAGGGCACACTGCAAACCGTAGGGCGTCTCATCCATTCACATCATTGGCATACAGCACGCTCCATGGAGCTGGATGTATAATATTTTTTTGTATAATAAGATATTTAATATGGATCTACACACATTAATGAAATTACTCAATCTTATATCAAAAAATTATAATTAGGTGTTACTATAATGTTTTGTAGTTTTGGATCTCATCTGGAATACTTTTAGTAGTACTTTTGTTTTTTTAAACCAACATGTTTAAAAAAACAAAAGTACTACATGTTTTTTTAATAATTGTATTCAAGTAGGTTGATATGTATAACACTGTGTTTTATCGGCTGTGTGTCTATTTGTCTACTATTTTCCTATATATTCATTATCGTAGTTTTTTTAGCATAATACCTACTCATTTGTTATATTTTACTGAATATACATATATAATTACATATCATAAGTTAAATATTGTATTGCATTCCTACATACCTATGTATGTATACAACTTTATTGCATGTTGAATTACGTACACTAGTGGCACACATACCTAATACTATGTAATTTGAACAATACTCATTGATCTATATCAGCTAAGTAAAATGATGTGCTATTTATACCTGCTTATTACGTTTTCTTTTGTTTTCGTATATTACTTATTAAGTTCACAACAATTGTGCGGATACACTGATGTGGCTGTAAAAATTTAGGTAGATGCAACGGTTTATTTTGTGTATATCTATCATTGTATGTAGTTGAGTAAATTTATTATGTAATGAAATTTCCATGAAAATGCTGTTTATAATCTTATGTTTCCAATAAATAAAAAAAACTAAAATATAATAATAACTAACTAGAGGATCTGTCCCTGACAACAGTTCACGCTACCTTACCTCGGTTTAGTTGCAACGATGTGGAAACTTCTTTTCCTCATAATCCTAATCAGGTATCTTTTCTATGTCTCTCTATCTTGTACCAGTGTCTCATCTATTTATGACTTTCTTGAGATTTTCTCCATATCACTCCACCAAGTGGCATTGGATCGATTTTTACCTCCCCTGCCTTCCTGTATTGCTATTGCTGTACCATATCACAGTTACTATATACCTAATATATTAATTTTCCAATTTATTCATAAGTACCTGTAATTACACTCTATTTGATCTTAAATGTAGTGCTTAAGGAACCTGATTCTATACTATTTTTGAATAGTAAATTCATGATTAGGTAGGTACCTACCTGTTACTACACTATTTATTAAATAACTAGTTGCAAGTAACACATGATATCCAACTGTCGATGGCGATAGTACCTATATGCATAATTGAAGAATACGTACCAAACTAAACACTTAAACACAAATTAATAAATATTTTAAGGTATTATGTTTTCTATATAAAACATGTAGGTATATATGTCAGGATAGGATAGTATGGAGGTCAGTCTGTTTTTCCTACCCAGAATATGAAAACCGTATTATGTATAATGTTTGTAGATTAAGTAGGTATCAAACTATTGAGTGAGATATTGTGTAGTGCCTACAAATTGTATGAAACGATGTCGTCACTAAATTCAATTTTTATCAAAATTGTTAAAAAAAGTTTGAGATGTACTACTAGGCGCAATGTTAATATTTTTATAGAGATTAAATTATCTAGTTAGGGTGTCGGCTTTTGTCGATATTTTTGAAAATTTTGGAAGTACAGGCAGTTAAACACATAAATATATAATCTGAAATTCTGGGTCCTGTGAATTGAGCGGATCAAAAGTTATAAGGGGGGGACACACAGACACACATTAAATATTATACAAATTCTGAGTAAATCCATATATGTATATAGAACATTTATAAGTTGGTGTGTTTTAACTTCAAAGATGGAAAAACCGTGAAAAATATAGACATTGCATTGCATACATTTAGATGGGTCGATGGCAGAGCGGTTAGCGCTACTGGGTTAGTAATCCAGTGGTCGCGAGTTCGAATCCTGCCTCGTCCGATTTCGTTCACCTATAGCACAAGCATTTATGCTTATTTTAGGGAATGTAGGAAGATGTATAGATGTATAGGACATATTCATTTAAAAAAAAAATTTCGCGTATCTTGTCTTGATACTCTGTCGATATGTTAAGAGAATAAAATTCTCTTGAAAAAATCGACAGTTGGATTACACATTATATATACCTGTTACTTCATTGTACATATATTTTGGGAAATATTATATTCGTTACTATACATGATACTTATTTTACAAAGTACCCATCGATACCTGCTACTACCCTGTATTTATTGGAAAATAATATAATATATATCCTACTATATCCCTTCCTATGTTTATTCATGTACATAATAAACCCTACTTTTTAAAACACTTTATTTATTTATATACCTGTAACTACACTATATTTATTAATCAATATTGCATCTGTTACTATTTTGTTTTTATTGAATTTTGAACTTGTATTTTGTATTTATTGATATGTATGTTGCCTGCATGATTTACGTACTACATACGTACACTGTATTTATAATATCTTATATAGTATAACAAAATGAATCTACCTAAGTAATTAAATTAGGTTAGATTGCATTCAGAGAGATATAGAAAAGCTATCATTCTATATGCAATAAAATCTCGATATATTTAATTCGATACTCGATCTAATAAAGAATCTCAACTGCCTTACACATCTCCCCACATAATAGTGATAGGTAGATGCTTACAAATCTATAATAATTATGTTGAGTTACATACATTGCTAATCAAATAATATACCGAATAACAATAAATTTGCATAAATGATACCAATTCATCGACCTTTAGTGTGCTGTGGATGATCATGAGTAGTGAAATATAAAACAATTTGAACAATTTAGTTGAAATAATGCGTATCATGGTCTATAATTGTAATAAGAGGCAATGTTAGTCGGCGCCATAACATGCTTTAGAATAATGCACGTGAAGCGAATGGTTAATTTTCTATATACCTACCTTATGTATCCTATTCAATTAATTTCATTCTATCTATACGTCAATTATACATCATTACATTATTTTATATTAGGTATGTATGTTATATTATAGGGCCCTGTGGGATTGAGGATAATACATTCATTAGGGATTTTTTTTCGATTAACTTTACATACAAAGATAAATCGATTAGTCTTAGCTAATTTATTTTCAAATGAATTAGAGTGAAGACACTAGGGCCTGTTTGAGCAGATTTTGCTGCATCTTGTGATGTGGACTCCCTGCTGTCTTTCGACCTTTTGTAGGGTTTTTTTATAAAGGTAGATACCTACATTCACTTGAAAAAACGATTTTTTTAACAGATTTTTGGTTTTTGAATCATCATTTTTTTCAGTTCACTTGTTATGTTAAGTATGTGATGGTAGGAACTTTTATTGATACAAACGGCAGTGAATCGTGAAGTTTTTAATACTGTTGTAGTAGCAATTTATGCATCTATATGTATAGTAAGTTTCACTGTAGGTATATATTTTATTCTTCGACATAAAAACGATTACTCTACAAATATTATGTACTTCTTATTAATAAAGTTTATTGTAGGTTAGGATATTTTTCACTTTACTAGTCATATTATGTATTTAAAGTAAGGTATAATATGTATATAAAGTAAGGTGTACTGTGTATGTAATGGTAGTAAAAATGTATGCTATATTATAAATAGAATCAATTACCTAAACTTTACAGTAGTTCTATTATAGCGTGCAAAACATTTATAGATAATGATGGAAAATTGGTCATTTCCTTCAATATATTATGTAGGTACGTGTAGATATGTGTATTTTGCACTTTTACTTATCTGGCGACAAAAATAAACATGTTTATCTAGTCGCAAATGTACGTCAAAGAGCAATATAAAATAAAATAAAATTGGTATCAACATTTCATCGTATACTAACTTTTGTATTAATATTCCTTACTTGCGCAATTCTCGAGTTTATTTCATGATGTATTTTTTAATATTTAATTACTAGACATAACAATTTTAAAAAGAAAATCCAATCTTTAAAATAACAAGTACCTACCTACATTTTTTTGTTCAGATAATTCTTTACAACAATAAAAGAATATAGTTTATTAAAACATTTGATTTGCATTAAAAATATTATTATAATTTATCTTAAATAAGAAGCTATTATAGCATTTAATTTCGACTTAAAAATTTGAAAAAACATTTTCCTTATTTATTAATTGAAACCAAACCTTTTACATCTGTATTAGCTGTAAGTTAAATTGAATTAACAATATATACGATAATTCTCATGGGTGAACGTAGGTTTATGTGTATATGACGATAAGTTTGTGACTATAAATATGTATGAATCTATTAACTTTACTTATATCCAATACGCACGTTTTTCACTTTATTGGGACAGTACTTATTTAAAAAAAACTTCAATAATTGTTATATTACTTAACCATGTTTATTTTATAACTTACAAAATAAATAAAAAAAATACGAACATAAAATAAATAGTTTGCCAATTCGAGTTCTATCGTAGGTATATTATAAGTGCAATCAATATCTATATATCTGCACACAGCAGAAAGAAAAATTAATTCCAGAGATGCAAGAATTGTTTTATGATAGATTATGACAATTTTTCCATTTGTAATTAAACTGAATTTTAAAAATTACATTAATTAATTTTAGAAGATGGATTATTTCGTAATACGTTTCATCAATTTAAAATAAATATTTTAAATATTTGTGTTGATTTAAATTACTTCAGCTGAGCGATTTTATATTCCACCGAAGATTATAAAATCAATAATTATAATTGTTATTCAGTTGTTTTGAAAAAATGGTTGTATGAAAATTAATAAAAAAGGTGTCCGACACGCCATTCTGTGTTTTCTTTGCAAATCCAACAAAATCCAGCTATAAAATTATACTTTGAATATGCTATGGATTTTTTTGCTATATAAAATATAAATTTAAATCTCTTTGAAACCAATTAATATTAAAGATAGGCACCCTATCTCAGGTTATTGAGAAATCATAATTTATTTCAATAAAAAACACTGAATAATTTAAAAATATTTCGTGTTTATAATCAATTAAAACAATGTCATTTCTTCATTAAATAAATATTCTGTGTCGACAAATGATAAATGATCAGTAATTTAAAATAATTGTAACTGGCTTGATACTTATACTTGTTCAAATTAATTTAAATATAATTGACCTGTTTTAATTTACATTTTAATTAATTCTTTATATCTTAATATATAATAGTCGATAGTAAGTTGATAGCAACAATGTTTGGATAATCCACCTAATATGACCTGGCATCTCATTATTTAGCCTTGAATCTTGTGTAGCTCTCGTTGACAGCGCTTCAGTTTGTTTAGCAAATTATATTGTGTAGGTACCGGCTGGAGGCTGCAACTTAATAGCTAATTGTTTTTATCTCCGATATTTTGATTTATGTAGCATCTTGTTGAAATCATAAAATATACGTGTTAATTATCTTTATTGCTCGCATGATCTATCTATGTACATGATTTATTTTAGAATTTTATGATAAAACATTTTTGTACCGGTCAAACGGCTTTGAGTGAAATAGAGTATCGGTCATTGATACTATCCGATAGAGGATTCTTTGGAAGTATGTATATTGAAGATCCCAGGGTAAGTTTATGTTCCTAGCTGCTGCACATATTATTACTGTGAGACGTTAGGCCTATGGCGGTTCATAAATACAGCAAAATAGCTCCATTAGGAAAATTCACAGTATTTAGACTAATCTGATAAAACTTCAAAGCATCAGCATCTTTGATAAAAGAATATGCCTGCCAAGTTTTCTATCTAATTATGCATCTTGATAATGGTAAGCACAAAGTATCTTGATAGAAGTAGTTTCGGTTTTGTTTTATTAATAGCAAGTCTTCAAAGGTTTTTTTTTTAATATAAAATGACGTGAGTGACAGCCCTATACTATTAATGTTGATGAACGTATGGATATGCACCTGAAAGAACTAAATATAAGAGTTTTACAATAATAATTATGCCACAAATGTTGAATTTAATTCACGACATTGACGGTAACTTGGATAGGGTATAAATTTGTTAATAGTTTATGTATAGAGAAAGTCCACAAACGCGGGTTTATTGCCATGAGGCAATCTCTTCCGACCAGCCCGAGCAACGTGAAATCTCAAAAGTCAATTCAATAGTCAGGTACAATAGTATATTAAGTCACATTCTTGGGAAAAAATACAATAATAAAAAAAATGAAAATACAAAAAAAAGAGAAGAAATGATAATACTGATAGGAAGGAAGGAGGAAATTGAAGGAATATTTAGAAATTAATAAATTAAGTTTTCCAACTGTCGATTTGTTCAGGAGAACTTTGTTCTCTTAACATATCGACAATGTATCAAGCCAGAATACGCGAGAATTGTATGGAGAGGTCTACTTTTTTCACGGCTTTTCCAACTTTGAAGTCAAAAAACACCAACTTAGAGGCTTCGCAGCATATATGTTCGATACACGGATTTACTCAGAATTCGGAGTAGAACATTTCGTGTGTCTGTGTGTGTGTGTGTCTGTGTGTCTGTGTGTCCGTCCCCCCCTTATAACTTTTGATCCGCTCAATTTACAGAGCCTAAAATTTCAGAATATATAAACAGTTACAGGCCTACAAAACTTTTATACTCGGAATTTTGAATTTTTGTTTCAGTCAGGGGTTATCAACTTTTGAATTTTTATTTTATTTTTCCATATATCTCAGAAACCATAAACGCTAGAACGCTGAAAATTGGTACAAACATAGACAAATACAAAATCTCAAATCAGTTTTTTCAAAAAAATTCCAGGGTTTCTCAAACATTTTTTATTAAGAAAAATATTTTTTTTATGATAAATTTATGAGTTTAACTGCCTATATTTCCAAAACTTTTACAATTATTGAAAAAAGCCGAAACACCCCAACTAGATAATTTAATTTTCTATAAATAATATTAACATTGTAGAAGAAGATCTCAATTTTTTTTTAACAATTTTTTTAAAAATTGAATTTAGTGACGACATCGCTTCATACATTTTGTATGGCAGTCGCCTATACACAATATGTAAGAAGACTTAATAGTTTGATACTTCATCTCCAAACATACATACATACCATCATGCTATTTGCATATTCTGGGTAGGAAAAAGGATCTTCCTCCATACTATCCTATCTTGACATACATACCTACATATGTTGTATAGAAAACAAAATATCTGAAAATATTCAATAATTTGTATCTATGGGTTTATAGTTTGGTACATATTCTTCAACTATACATACTATCGCTATCGACAGTTGGATCTCATGTGTTACATGCAACTAGTTTAAGAATATTGTTATCTGACAAAACCCCTTAAAAGGGGAATAGTGACACAAGTCCCTGTTGTATACTTACAAAATGACTGATATAGGTAGTTGGGTGTGACGCTCGTCGCTTGTAATAACGCAAAAAAATTGACTCATACGAAAATGTTGCGTCACAAAATGCTCGTAGCGCAACACAAAAAAAATCGACTCAAATTATAATAGCCATCATCATCGTCATTGGCCCTACGGCCCATTGTGGGCCTTGGCCTCCTTCAGAATCCATTCTTCCCTACACTCTGCGGCTCTCTTCCAGTTGGTAAGACCCAGCGCTTTTATATCAGCCTCCACATCGTGCCGACCAGAGGTTTACCACGTATAAAGGCAACCTAAAATAGACAGAAATGTTAGAAGATCTCTGATATTTATTTATTGATATATTTATTTATTACTTAATTAATTAATTAATTAATTTATTTATTTATTTATTTATTTATTTATTTATTTATTTATTTATTTATTTATTAATTAATTAATTAATTAATTTATTTATTTATTTATTTATTTATTTATTTATTTATTTATTTATTTATTTATTTATTTATTTATTTATTTATTTATTTATTTATTTATTTATTTATTTATTTATTTATTTATTTATTTATTTATTTATTTATTTATTTATTTTATTAAAGGCGTTTGCCATTTACATGAAGTATGGTCCGATGATATCAAATGAGTGTTTGGGGGCGGTCGGATGCGGTCTGCCCGGTGTAGAGAGCTGGGAGGTCTCAGGGGGGTGCCTATGCTCAATATTGGATGAGAGAGGGCTAACATGATGATCTGCAATTTGTGACGCAATATTTTTAAAGGCGTGGTACTACTATAATTTGAGTCGATTTTTTTTGTGTTGCGCTACGAGCATTTTGTGACGCAACATTTTCGTATGAGCCTTGAAATTTTATTAGAGTCAATTTTTTTGCGTTATTACAAGCGACGAGCGTCACATCCAACTACCTATATCAGTCATTTTGTAAGTATACAACAGGGACTTGTGTCACTATTCCCCTTTTAAGGGGTTTGTCAGATATCAGTCCTTTTGAAAGTGAATCTTATTTGATGTACACATATGTATACAAACATACCATCACGCCATGTCCCTCATGAAGTAGGCAGAGAGACCTAACGCCACATTTTTCTATCTTGACACACATTCTTCGCCTCAATAACATTCATACATCATCTTATACTTATTATATATTAAAAAGTTCAATTGCAAATGTAATTGATTTTTACATGAAAACTGTTCGCCTAGATATATATTTGTATAAATTTTTCTTGTTTGCTGTTGTATTCTATAAAATAAATAAATGATAGATCAGACAGCAGACCCTTACAAGTGGTGGTCAGCAAATGCAAAACAGTATCCAAGTCTAGCAGAATTTGCTAAGATTTATTTATCATCTCCCGGTAGCAGTGTACATAGTGTACAGCATAAGGACGAGGCGAGCTGACCCCAACAGTCTTCATAGACGATAAGTTGGGAAGAGGCTAGGAAGAAGAAGAAGTAGCAGTGTATATAGTGAGCGGTTATTTTCGGAATCAGGTATAACTTATAAGGAAAAGCGCAATCGTTTGCTATCAAGAAATGCTGAAAAATTGTTTCCATTCATCAAAACTTACAACTGATTGACTTTAAATATTTAATGTGCTGATTTTTTGTTAAAATAAAAAAATGTGAGTAATATTTAATATGATTTTTCTTTCTTCATGTTTTGGTATTCGGCCGAATAGTTCGCAATATTTGGTCGAATACCAAATAGTCCAACTGTCGATTTGTTCAAAAGAACTAGATAATTTAATTAGCTAAAACAATATTACATTGTAGTAGTACATCTCGATTTTTTTGAACAATTTTTGTAAAAAATGAATTCAGAGACGACATTGCCTCATACAATTTGTATGGCAGTGGCTTATACACAATATCTAAGTAGGTAAACTTAATAGTTTGATACTTAATCTCCAAACGTACATGCATACCATCATGCTGTTTTCATATTCTGGGTAGAAAAAAAGGACTGACCTCCATACTATCCTATCTTGACATACATACCTACATATGTTGTGTAGAAAACAAAATATCTTTAAATATTCAATAATTTGGATTTATGGGTTTATAGATTGGTACTTATTCTTCAACTATACCTACATACTATCGCTATCGACAGTTGGATCTCATGTGTTACATGCAACTAGTAGTTAAATATTCTTGGCATCTCTAATAAATGCACTTTGTGTACAATATACTAGATTAAAATATTAATTCAATATAACAATAATTAAAGAATGAAAATACAAGGAAAATACAAACATAATATGAATTTAAATTGAACTTGTAACGACAAATTTTAGTGGTACGTACCTATTTGTAGGATTCAAAATAATCTATATAAATTCATATATTTAGTATGCTACAAAACATTTTAAATAAATGTCTAGCCACTTCAAAATATTACATAATAATTCATAATAATATTTGCCATTACATATCAATCCACAATGTAGACATTTGACCGTCGACCTATACACACGACAAACCGGCATAAATAATTTGCCCCCTGGTGTTAAAAATTGAAACTAACGCTAACGGCGGGAAGGATAATAAGATATTTGACGTTTTCCTCGCATAAAAAATCTGATTTTTAAAACAAAAAAACTCTCGAGGATTCTTTGAGAGGGTACTATATTTTAATGCCAGATGTCTTAGAAGTTTGGGATTAAGATATAATATAACTTTGAATAATTTCTGTCCGCTAAATTTCGTTATTGACACACACGTTTTTTACATGTAAAAAACATGATTTTTAATCTTCCCAGAAATCGAGTTTTTTCTCATTTTGTATGAAAATTTGAATTTTCAAACTTAAATATCTGGATTCCTAGACGATTATATTCCATCAAATAAATGAGGTGTAATATCTATCGAGCCAATGAATATCTCGGCAAAATTTGATGGTCATAGGATATAAGGGGAAAAAGTGAAAAAGTTCGTGTATATATGTTTCGCAAGTTTTTCGTAGTGACGGTACTTTGATACATTTTTTTGTATGTAAAATTTTCAGTACAATTTTTGTATGGGAATTTTAGTATAGGTTTTTGAGTACAGGTGAAAGGTGGTTGGGACTTGCGTCACGGGCCCTTACTAACGTGGGCCCATGATGTAGGCATGTTTACAATTTTAGTCAATTAAGTTTTTTTATTCTTCTTAGTTTTTGCTTTCCGCCCTGACGAGGCAGTGCGTTTGAAACCGGTGGAATAAATTACTAAATTCGTAGTCCTAACAAAGTTATTTGTATATCCTTTTTAATTGTAGGTACCAATTTCTAAAATATTAATAATAAAATAACAATTATTATTTTTAACGCATTTAGTGTTTCTGTTGTGATTATAGTTTATAACGATTATTAATAAATAAAAATGCTTATGTAAGCAAAAGATACGTACAAACGTAAATAATTCGATAGATATAGACTAAACTAAATATTATATCACTTGCCTATTTGTTTGAATGAATAAAGTGTATGAATTTGGTAGGCATATAAAAAAATACAAATTACAAATAAAATACAAATACAAATTAAAAAAAAAATACAAAAAAAAAAAATCATTTTTAATAATAGGTAATTTTACAAATTTTTGTAAATGCTCTTATGAGCATAGAACTCAATAAAGACAATAAATAAATATGTTTTTACATACGCGCTGAGATAAAATATTGAAATTTTGAAAATAAAATAGGTAATCTTTATTCTTTTTTATAAATGGAATTTTGGTTTTTACTTCTCAATATTTTTGTTTTTATCTCAATGCTTATATTGATATAGGTAGGTACAGTAAACATTTTGGTATCGATTATATTCCGGTTATGAGGAGTGTGTCTCTCTAGAACTATTAGATACAATAATATAACTTCTAGAATTATGTAGATATCAGACCACCTTTAAAATGTAGGTACCCTTTTTACCTTCGTATATCATTGATATTAATTGGCCTTTCGTATACAGGATGTCCCATAATCCGACGTATTCCTTATAAGGGCTATACCAACTCATGACTCGCCAGAATATGTAAATATTACCTTAGTAATAGTGCCTTAGTTTTTGAGATATTGCCACTTTTACAAAGTGCCCGAAAATCTCCGCCTTAGATTGGTTTTTCGAGAGCCATATTTACAAATTTCAATATTTTGGAATTCTAATTTATGTTCCACAATCTTGAATAACTCAGTCGTTGATCACAATCCAAAATAATCATAAAACTTTTTTTATGATTATTTTGGATGAAGCAAGTGTTTACGCCGGAAATCCTAATAAATGATTTTATTTCACAATCAGCTCATTTTGCAGTAAAAAAGCAATAACTATTTTTTTAATGTAAAATATAGTAATTGTTATACTATTTTGGAAATAACAATTATTGCGCCATCTTTTGCAACAATTTTCCAGGTAGGCGTCATTTTTTTTAATTCATAACCCGGGCCATAATTTTTTTTTCCACCAAAAAAAAAGTTTTATATTATTTTGGATTGCGATCAACAGCTGAGTTATTCAAGATGGTGTAACATAAATTAGAATTCCAAAATATTGAAATTTGTAAATATGGTACTCGAAAAACTAATCTAAGGCGGAGATTTTCGGGCACTTTGTAAAAGTGGCAATATCTCGGAAACTAAGGCACTTTTACTAAGGTCATATTTACATAATTCTGACGAGTCATGAGTTGGTATAAGAGCCCTTAAAAGGAATACGTTGGATTATGGGACATCCTGTATAAATCAGTATAATTGCAAATGATGGGGGGCAAGTCTGGTCCGACCGGCGAAATCAAAACCATAGTGATTACCCATATCATGGATATAATTAATATATGGAGTTCTATAATATCTTTAGATGTCATATAACTCCATATGATAATTATATCCATGATATGGGTAATCACTAGGGTTTTGATTTCGCCGATCGGACCAGACTTGCCCCCCAGTTGATACATTCTAAATATAAAGATTTTATCTATTTATATATTGTTACCTACTTCTACAACATTATAATGTGTAAATTGATTTACCTTATAATTTCACACAAATAATCAAAGTCGGGTTTCGCGCTTTACCTCCCTGACAAGATTTTATTTAGATCATCGAAGTAAAAGGGTATTATGTATTGCCGCGTAACTATAAACCAGGGGCGTCACGAATGCTGAAATGTTTGCGTTATTGACACATACATTAATAGATAATTTTATGAATAAAATAATTAAATTTATTTTTTTTTAATTCTGATATTCCACATTTTATTTATTTATTACAAAAATTCAGTACAATATAAACATAAGGGTGTCCCATTCGGATTAATTAGAAAATACAAAGTACAAAATATTAGTAAACATGGATGGATCCACTCCTCATCCTCAGCTCAATCGCATGTTCAGGGGGCTAATATTTACGTACTTTTCTTCTGTTTTTTTTAATATATAGGTATGTAGGTACTTTTTTGTTGGTTTTTTCAGTGATTTCTGGATACAACACGCCACTAGACCAATCTCTGTGGGGGGTTTCGTTGCATCAATAACTATAAAATTGATAAATTTATTGCATCGAACAATTAACTTATTTTTATAGGTATTTGTTTGTAGGTATAAGTACTAATGTCATATATTTAGATATGTATTATCTGACCTAAAACTGCTCTATGACAGAGCAGAATGGCGAAGTTTGTGATTTCGCCAAGGGTTGTAGGTACCTACCGTTGAAGATGATAATGGTAAGTGCTCTAGATTAGAGTTTCCTATTTATCATGCCTAATATAAAATGTAATATATTATTACTTGTAAACAAATGCTCGTATAATAAAACATGTTTAAAATGGTGGCTGTAATGCACCGGCTTTCACTATTTTCTATTTTAGTTGTTTTCGGGTGTTCCGTAAGAGTCGGGTAATCGAAAATAATATCCTACATAGTTCAGTAAAGAGGTTTCCTTTTATAAGGTAATACACACCCACACACCTGTCGTAGATTACCTCATATTGTGCAAAATGCCGTGATGATATGTAGGTACCTATATAATAGGTAGGAAGGTACTGTAAAAATATTTGTGTTTTGAGTTCATTTCATGGTGTATTTTTTTTATTTAATCATTACAAATAATATTACCTACCTCCATGCTTACAAAAATAATTTATCTTTGGTTTCCTAATTTATGTTAGTACCTTGTGTTTAGAAAAGCAGCAGCTCGTTACTTAATATATAGGTATGTATATACTTCATTTCATCGGTTTTATAATTTGTAAAATAGTCCATGGGCACCTGAATCCCTTGTGGTGGTCTTCGTTGTTGAGAGCAGCAAAAAATGAATAATGACTATAGTCTGTTCCACAACCAGTTTCCTTACACGTTGTTCTTGTGGTACGCCTGGCGACCTTGTCGATGAGCGCTATAATAATTGATAAATATTCTGCAACGGCCATTTCTTAATTAAACACAAAAAATATCTACACTCCTCTTACATATGTATGTACATACACTTATACATGTCAATTATTATATTCCAGATAAATACTTGCGTAAAATACGCTAATTATTATGTAGGTACAAAAAAATGGCAAACAAACAAATAAGAAATATTTATACCAAACTTCATACCATCCAGTAATGAGCTTTTACATCAAACAGAATAACGTAGGCAACTTGCTAAATTCAATTTTTAACTAGAAAGCAATAATAAAGAACTCCAGCAGTTAAATAATTTCTAAGCGTATTTTTATATCAAATTTTCTATGACTTTTTAAGTAGAGATATTACAGGTTTCTGACTTTTAATACAAAATAACATAGGTAGGTACGTGTAGACTCCAATTAATTAATTTACAATTAATTCACTTATAATAGGTACCGTAGGTAGATATTTACATTCAATGAAGCCTAAAGTTTTAGATTTATATTGGCAAGCACTTATTTATGTTGTTTTATTTTGTTACAGAATGGTTGCACGGCGCTACAAAGAGCTGCTGCGGACGGACATTCCGAAGCAGTTGCACTATTGTTGCAGCACGGTGCCGATCCTGACCGACAAGACAATTTGGTGTGTAATTTTTTATTTTTATTTATATTTATTTATTTCTATCCAAAAATATACAGTATATATGAGATACAAAATATCTTAAGATAATATAAGCTTATTCATACATAGTTAACATACAATGTAAATATAAGTTATCTCATTTCAATAAATATCAATTTACCACTTCACTGGTGCTTACATAGTTTAAGCCATATCTTTTTGTTTGTATCTTTGTTACTAGCCCCCTCACTAGGCATAGCCTGTGCTAAGGTGAGCTAGTAAATTCACCGAATATATGGTATTCACCAAATCATTTAAATATGTATACCTAAATGCATTCCAATTACGAATTTACACGTGAAATATTACACATTTTATGCTTGGTACAAAAAGTAGGTATCAACAAATAATAATCAAAACGAAAGTGATAGAGGAAATAACAACAAATTAACCAAACAAATAAAGTAAGCGAGATGTGAAATAAATAAAAAAAATATTTTACTGAAAACAAATCATTATAAATTGAAAAAAATAAAGATCCACATTTTTAATTTCATCATGCATAAACGATATAAAAAATGCGGTGATTAAGTGATATTTTCAGTAATATAAATATTTATTTAAATATCAGCATTAAATCTCGAAAGATTTTTCCATCCAAGATGTCAAATAACTCGAGAAATCGCGTGGGCTGCGCAGAGTGCAAATTTGCTTTTTTCTTGGTTAGTAAGTACCTACCTATATGTGGGAACCGCCTTCCTCCACGACGAAAATTCTTTTTTTTTTCCGGAAATTTATATAGTAGGTACCTACCTACCTATCTACTTTTTCCGTATTAAATTGTTTGGGAATTAACGGCAGTTGCAAATCTTCGTGGTTTAAATATAGGATATTTCATATTACTTGTTTTATATAGTTTATTGTCAACTAGAACAATCTTAGGTACGTGAAAAATATTTTTAAATAAAATCCTATGCGGCTGGGAATCTAGCTTAGCAAGAATAGGTAGGTACGAATTTGGTTTCTTAAAATAGATGAATAATATAGGTTTTAAAATATTTTCATTAAAATAATTTTTAACCTACCATACAATTTGTAATAAGTAGTAGTGGTTTTATTATATACTAAGTAGGTACCTATATATGTACTCTCAAAGCACACACGTATGTATATAATAAAAGCAATAGGTAGGTATGTAATATTTCGTAAATAAAATTAAGTATATCCTAACTCAGTAGCTCGTTCATTCAGCCCGTATCATTCGGAAGGTATGTATGTAATTGTAGGTTATGTCATACACGTATTGAGGTACGTAATTATTTATCACAACAATTCTCAAAGCCTCGGGACAGTTTGTTTTAAATCTCATAAATAATATCTCATCGATGGTCCATTATATATGTAGGTATGTTTGTACTTTGCTAGAACTCCAATTATGCACGATATAAGAACCGCCCAAGTGGGCGGGGTCTCTCAATTTCGATTTAAAGAAAATTAATGCAAATTTCACATAACGAGGATTTGCATAGTTGTAAGAAAGTACTAAAACCCAATGTTTAAAATAATTTGTTTAAACGTTCGTTACAAAAAATCTCATATCTATAACAAGATATTCATTTCATTTCATAAATACATACCATCACGCCATGTCCCTTATGGGGTAATCAGAGAGAACCATGTACCATACTCCTCTATTTTCGCACACATTTCTGGCTTCCTTTATATCCATGCAACGTCTCATACATGCTCGTTGATTATTCATGTTTTTTTATTTTAGTTCAAACTATTTTTTAAAGTAATCATAATAACTACATGTATATCATTTTAATTGTATTTTAATCTTGAAGTTTATTTTTAAAATAATGAATATGTCCTTGTAACAAGTATACCTATATACACCCTCATATATACCCAAAACTAAGCATTGAATGCTTGTGAATGAAATCGGTCATGGTAGAATTCTAACTCTTGACTACTGGATTACTAGCCCAGTGCGCTAACCGCTGTATCCAGTTTTGATACTTTTGTAAAAAAGTATAATAAGATGTTCATAATTTTATAATTCCATCATTTTGTACCTACATAAATAAAGAGATACTCTAATCTAAAGAATGAATGGCAATTTACTTCAGAAAACTGAAGAGACAAACTGATTTGATAATTATATTTGAATTATATAACTAGCTATAAACCACTATTTTTATGAGTCACTTCGCGACATGATTGATATTAACTACCACAAAATATCCGCCAATCATTAAATAAATTGATTAGATAATACTTAATAACATGAAATTTTGGTGATCAAAGACTTTTATTATATTATTTACCGATTTGTTTATGTAAGAACTGTACTGTGGAAAAAATAAACAACATGTTTTTGTTATTAATAAACACAGAACATATTTAATGTACATATTCTGAACAATTATTTTGCATTTTTTCAAAAAAATTACTACATGCCTGTATTCTATTATTATCCGGATATTTGGTTATCCAGATCAGGTGCGGTCCCAATTCATTCGGATTATTATTGTTCTACTGTAATTATTAAATGTATACAATACATTTTTCAATACATAACACATTATGGTAGAACAATAAATACTGCTTAATTGTTTGTTAAAGTTTTTTCTGAAAGCAGACAAATTTGTCAATTTATAGAATGAACTGAACAATAAATTGTATTCTTTTTTCAGCATGGCAATACGGCACTTCATGAAGCAGCGTGGAAAGGATATAGTAGATGTGCTCGTCAGCTAGCAGCTTGTGCCCGACCCCATGCAAGAAATCGTGGTGGTTTTGCTCCTCTTCATCTTGCCTGCCAAAACGGACACAATCAAACATGTCGAGAAATACTCTTGGCCGGCTGTGATCCAGATGTACAAAATAATGTAAGAAATTTTACTCTTCAACATTCAGCAACTACCATACAATTTTTCCTTAAAATAAAATATCCTATTAAATAGGGGTATCAAATATAGAAAATTACTATTCACCCCCTTGTAATCTCCACAGAATAGTGAGGTGGTATATACATACAATATAGTATATTGGTATTATTTTCTATCTATGGTATACACTTATTATAATTATTGTAAAATGAATATAACCTATGTACCTACTTTCCAAGAAACCGTACATCATTGTCAATAAAACAGAAAAATGGTCTCTTTTGAAACAATTCCCATTATTTTTTAATTCATTATTTAGTTAAATTTTTTAATTCATGTTGCAAACATGCTTTAATCTATGCGTGATTATAATTAATCAAATTATAATTCAAACAAAGAGTAGTAATATTGCTTTTTCTCTATTTCAGTATGGTGATACATCCTTACATACATCTGCTCGATATGGTCATGCTGGAGTCACCAGGATATTGATATCAGCGGAATGTCATGTTTCTGATCAAAATAAGAATGGAGATACTGCACTTCATATCGCTGCTGCGATGGGAAGAAGAAAGTTGACCAGGATACTTCTTGAAGCTGGATCAAACAAATATATAAAGAACAAACAAAATGAAACCCCAAAGGATATTGCTATAAGGAAAGAATTGATAGAAATAATTGATATTCTAGATGTTTTACCAGAAAAACCAAGAAAGGATTCAAAAAGAAAAGAGAAAGGAACTCGAGACAAAAGTGTTGAACGTGTTATAGATAGACCGGATGGTATTACGGAAGTAAAAAAGACAAAGGATAACCACCAAAGTCCCAGTAAACACAAAGATAAGAAAAAAATAAGAAATGTTCATTTTGAAACCAATGCCAGACATTGGTCGCCATATGGTTGTCATTATTATCCTGATCCTAAAAATTTCCCAAAACCAAATTTAGATAGTTTACCCAAAGAACCATTAAAAAAAGGAGAACAATATTATCTGGATCTAGCAGGAAATATTTGTAAAGGTCCTGTTGGAGTTGGCTATACGTGTTATTGTGCACCATTCTTTAGGCATATGGAAGATAAATTAAATAGAGATAAACTAGAATTAAAACATCATATAGATAAAGCTCATGAAAAACTGGATCAGAAAGTAACGAGTCTTGAATTAAAAACACAAGGGCAAATTTCAGAATTAACCAGATGTGTTGCTGCTGAAAGAGTTCTATGCCGTGAAAGACAACAACATTTAGAACAATGGTTGACAAGGGGTATTATGTTTAGAGCATCAGAAAGAATACGTAAACTAGACTTCAGTACAAAAGGTTCAGTTGACATAGCTCCGTTAAAAAGAACACAAAGTTTGGAAATGCTTGATACTACGTCAAAAACTTGGAATATAATTAGAACCTTCAATGACAAAATATCCAATGCAGACGATGAACGTGACTTCAGAAAATCTTTACGAAATACTTCAAAAAGTGCTGATGTTTTAGATGGAAGCATAAATGAAGAAATGAAAAAAACTGGAGCCATTAAAAAACAGCCTTATAAAAATAAAGAAATTTTTCATTCTGATCGTAAATCAGATACGAGTAATCGAGTTAGTATTAAATCTTCAGAGAGAAGTATCTCAGGATCACATAAAAGTAATGAAAATTATTCCAGAAGTAGTACTAAAAATCATTTTCAAAATGTAACTGCAGAAGTACATACAAAATCTCAATCACCATCAAAATATGATTTATTTCAACAATCAGAAAGCGACGAAAAGTATTCATCACCAAGCAAACAATCTATTAAATCAAAGTTAAGTTTTGATAAGAGCATCAATGATACAAATATTATATTGAATCATAGTTTAAGAAGTGATGAAACAAATATTGCATTAAATGGAAATACTATTAATGAAAATACAATAAGACACAAAGAGCCAAATAAACATCATTTTGAAGAAATTGAAAATGATGGGTATATAAGAATACCAAAACATACAAGATGTGAACCGACACAAGAAAATTCCAGTAAAAATATTCATGAAATCCAAATATCCCCGACAAAACAGGATGGCTCAGTTTCTGAAGTATACAACATTCAAGACTCAAAAGTAAATGACAAATCACCAAGGAAATCAGTTCAAGAATTGGTAGCTCAAATACAAGAGCAACAATTCATAGATGAAATAAATCGTATATCAAGATCACCTATAAGAGATATGATATCTCCAGTTAAAAATTTTGATGAATCAATAAACCGTCCTTTATCGCCAAACTATTTAGTAACCTCTATTAAAACTACCCCAAATTCATGGCAAACTAATACAATACCTTTGAGTGATAATACTCACTTTAATACTATTGAATCAATCACTTTACCCTCCCATCAAAATCATGTCGCAAATCAGAAGACAGACCAAACAATAAAAACGAAAAAATTTAGTTTTCATAATCTTATACCTTTCCCATCAAGAAAAATGTTCAATTTTCAGCAAAAATCAGATGGAAATAAATCAGAAAGTAGTGATGAAGAAGATACACCGATAAGGAGTACATTAGAACCAGGATTAATGAAGAATTCAAATTTATTGACAACATTACCATTACCTAATTATGAAAACATGGTATCAGGTCAAAATGCGCAACCACAAATTCCAAATAAAGGTAACGTAAATGGACATTGTATAAATCAAGCGAACCACATTGCTATGAGAAGCAGTTTGCTGCCAATTCCAAAGGATGCTTACTTTCACGAGATACCTAATAAACGCATTCATGATAATCAAGCTTTTCCTAACCATAGAATACCGATTCAATATCAACCTAACCATATGCATCCTCCTTCCCATAATCACTTTAATGCTGCAACACAATTACCTACACTTTGTTATAACGTAGGTCAACCTAATGGTAATCCAAGTCATTTAATGAATTATAATGTTAACCGGAATCCAGTATACAATTCCAATAACTTATTAACAGAAATGATGCATGATCATATTGATCGAGAAACATCAAGATCGCAGCACTCAATCTCTAACCATGTTATTAATGCACCAAGAGAGAATCACAGTGCAAACATTTCTGCAATACATTCTGGTTTGACTAAACGTTTCACACCAAATAGAATAGAATCACACATAGATTCATCTGTTCCGTACCAATCACATGGAATGATAGCAAATGATTTAATCAGTCAAACAAGTACAAATGATAACTTTCATTTACAGAATCGAATGCAAAATTTAGCGATAAATACACATCTCACAGAATTGCAAAGTCAATTGGATAGAGATTCACACAATGACTCTGGATATAGTACAAAAGTTTACGGTAGTTCACAAGGTGCATCACCAAGCTTATCTGGTAATGTGGATTGTTCTGAAAGTACAAATAATCAAAAACCTGGACAGGTTGTAAGTAGAAATATTAGAACCAACATTATTAATCAATCTCAGATATCGCATATAGGAGCATCCAGTCTTGTATAAATTTACTGTTATATGATTGAATTATGTAACATTAATGTAAATGGTATTATTTAATTTATTAAATAAAAGTGCAATTACAAAAATAATTAAATATATCTAATTAAGAATACATTTTAAACCTATTGTTAATAGAAGAAATAACTACACATAAAAAACAGTTCATAACTGTAAAAGAAATGAATAATGTATTAAATACTTTTTTTTAAAGAGAATAACACAAATTGGATATTTCATCAAATAAAATGTATTAATTACTAACAATATAATTCATGAAAAAATACAAATTTTTATTCTACTTTAAATATGTAAGTTAATACTTAAAATAAATTATTGTTATTGATACTAAGCAATTAATATATGTATTTATATTTCACATAAGTAAAGTGATATTATTTAAAAATATTATGTATTGCATGAGAGTTATGTTAAATAAACGTTTTTCCAAAAACAAGGTCTTTATTTTGAGTTTTAAATTTTCCATTGAACAAATTTAATATTAAAATAAAACAAATATATTTTAATATGTATTTTTATAATTTATTTACCTATCTGATTAACATGTTTAACATTATTTGTTGCATTCCTTAAATTACTCATATTGTTAAAAGAAGTGATACTGGTAATAAAGAGTGGCGTACCAGTTAAAGTTTGAGAAGTAGCACTATTGATTTGAACAGCAACAAAATCACCAGGAACTATAGAACGAGTAATAGAACTATTTTCAGATAAAGGTATTTCGATATTTGGTATAAGAACTTTGATATTGCCATCGTTCCGACCAGCCAACATTTTTTCAGATCTTTTACTTGTACCCTCCACTAAGATAAGATGTATCTTTCCAATCCGAGCAAGGTTCAACTCTTCAGCACCTTGTCTGAAGATTTTTACCATTCTTTCAAGTCTTTCATGTTTAACATCATCTGATATGTCATCGACATATCTTCTGTGAGCAGTTGTTTTCTGAAATAGATAAATATTTATTGAAATTTAAGAATACTGTAATACTTAATTATTTATGAATCAATTTATAACTTGTTTAATAAAATTGAAATATGGAAGACTGCCATAAAAAATCTTTGTAGCAAATTAAAAATGGACATTTTTTTTGCAAAATATATGATTTTTGTAAAATTCAAAGAATCATTCATGAATGATGTACAAAACATATATCATACTTCTCTCATGCTGTATGGAAATAGATATGCTACATTATATTTCACAATTTCCATTAAACTTAAAGTTTCTTCAAATTCTTCATCTGTTTCATGACAAAATCCACAAATAAAATCACTAGACAGGGAAACTGAAAGAAAATAATAAAAATTATAAGTATTAATGACAAACACAATTCTTATATGTATTAAAATTATCAATATCACTGTAAATCAGAATATTCTTCTTTTTCTTCAGACTGTTAACTCCATTGTTAGATATAGATCTCCCCTTTGATCCTCCACAGTTCCCCGTCCTGGGCACATTGCATCCATATCCTTCTGGTACATTTTTAAAATAATTGGACTGTATGAGTACAAAACTAACTAACTTACAATGCTAATTTAATGTAGTACCAACTTTGATTTGTGCAAGTGAAATATGGAGACATGATAGCAGAATAAATGACATACTACCGTACCTTCAGGAAGAATATTTCTGATATGAATAACCAGATTCAAATAAGCTTCCCTATTGTAACCTCTTCTCATTCTCTCCAGGACGGCAGAACTTCCAGACTGAGCTGGCAAATGTAAAGATTTACAAATATTTGGACGTTCATTTATAATGTGTAGAACCTAAAAAAATGTTTTAAAATAATCTCATCATATTCATTCTATAAGAAGGATTAAAATATTGCAAAATAATTTTTCTAGCATATATTTTAAATGAGTTAAAAAATATTATAACATTTCTTAATATATAAAAATCTCATGTCACAATGTTTGCTAATCTCCAAAACCGCTCAATTGATTTCAATGAAATTTCGTAAACGTGTATGGTTGGTTCCAACTTGAAAGATAGGATCATGTTGGGCCCGATATGGTATCGAAATCTATAAAAACATATTTAAATTTTGTGAATATTTTTTTTTTAAAATTCACATCCAAAAATATACACAATTACAACTTTTATCTTCCACTCCTCCCGAAGGATTTTTTATAGGAAAATTCATTATTAAGTTGTGTAAGCTTTAATAGATGGCGTAGTGAACAAATCTACTTATTGTGTTTGTTAATCACACAACATTTTATGATGACAAAAACAAGCAGATCGCTGTTACCCAATTAGTAAACTCTGTTCTAGGACTAGCAGTTTACAATTTTGATAGTGACAATACCATGTTGAACTGGAACACCATTCTCGTTCATGCACACATCATATCCCCGACGCTATTTGACATATCATATAGTAATAATTTTAAGTACCTACGAATTATTTAAATGGTTATTATTCAATATTCAGTATTTGTGTTAGTTCTGTCCTTTCATAATTTGTGTTCCACGGATATAGAAACATAAACAACGTGTGATTTTAGCTTTTTTGATTATGGTTTTATTATTTCGATTTGATTTTAACTGCACTGTGTATTATTTTTAATTTAAGAAAAATGCCGCAAAGAAGGTCATACCTTAATAATGCACGCAGCATAGGAGAATGATGTCGAAAAAATTCAAGAGATGTACACACAAATTGAGCAAATAAATTAAGAATTCAGAATCAGTGCAGTAGTCAGACGAATGCAAGAATTTCAAGCAAATTGCAACAAACTTTTACCACTAAATGTATTAAGATTGAGAGTGGCTCGTCAAAACCATATCAGCCATATTCCGAGCATAAGAACGATAAAGACAGCAAACAAGACACGCATTGACATGCGCATCATTATTCTTCATCTTGTATTTGATTATTTAGCGCATTCTAAAATTGCCAAAATCCATGTTTTTCCTGTGGACGTTGCATTACATTAATTTTTACGTTGCATGCTTAAGTGTAGATAAACCATTGAATCTATACATATTGGTGGACTGAGAATAAATATTGTTCACCCAATCGCACTTTTTAAAACAACAATATTTTTTAAACTTATGAATCAACCTTTATTCACCTCATTTATAACATTAATTTTTTATCCATTATCAATTAAGAATTTTCATTTAGTTAATTTCATTTGAATATGAGATGAATAGAAATTGTATATCGAACGTATTTTCTATAGATCATATTCGTACAGCAACCTGTCACTGAGTTTATAATTGGGAAGTCCAATGACTGAAATATCCTAATGGATACGAGGACAGAGAGATATAACCTTGAAAAGTGTTATTTATTTGGAACTGACTGTGCCAGGGGTCACAAATATTCCAAAAGACCACCAATACAAACTAAACAAGTACAAGGAACTGGTAGATAGAACAGTTCAAAATGGCTTTAGCACAAGTATATATGCTGTAGAGGTGGGGGCGAGAGGCCTGCCCGCAACATCTTTATATTCCTACTTTAAAGACCTGGGTCTCCCAAGAGGTAAAATAAAATAACTTTTGGATAGGGTGGTAAAAGCAGCACTATCCGCATTCTATTGGATTTGGTTGCGCAGGGGAGTGGAGTATCAGTCGGAGATTGGTGAGTGAGTGGTGAGCGTGACTTGAGTCATGAAGGGGCCCCTTAATCCCGCATACATGGTCGCAAGCCCATGTGGCTCGCCTGTTCTGGCTGGTACTCTGGTCGCCTGTGCTCGTGGGCCTGGATTCATGAATCCAGTGAAACCACGATTGCCTTTCTATTTTGTATCTTATCTGGTGCTAGTTGCATTTTGCCTTATTTTCTATTGTACTGAACAATAATTAACGTCTGTTGAAATGATCTATATTAAATGAAATGTCAAAACAATATATATATATATATATATATATATATATATATATATATATATATATATATATATATATATATATATATATATATATATATATATATATATATATATATATATATATATATATATATATATATATATATATATATATATATATATATATATATATATATATATATATATATATATATATATAAGGTGGAAGGTGGTGGTACGGCAGGTTAACATCTTCCTGGGCCTACTAGTAAAAATATAAATTTAATGTGATAATTATTAAAATTATGTAATTAACAAAAGGTGTTAATGATATACATACATACAAGATAAATGTCCTCAGAACAAAAACATTACCTATCTAAACAGGTAAAATTCATTGGATGTAATGTTACAAGATAAATCATAAATTATTGTCATTATTTATTTGTCGTTGACTATATATATCATCAAATATAGTATAGTTATTGCTAAACATCTTGAAAAATCGCATGGGCTGCATAAAACACAAATATAGGGTTTTTTCTTTGATTGGTAGATAAGCAAACCGTCCACCTCTTTTCCGAAAATTATCAAGATGCCTATACTAAATGCTCAGAAAATGACCAAAACTAGGATACAAAAAATCCTTTTTTTTTGTGACAATATTATCATTTAAAATATATTAAGAATAGCAAATTATATAATTATGAGATAAAACTGACCAAAAATAATTTAATTGTTTTAATGTTAATACCTCATCTGGAAAATCTTTGGGGTGTGGAGATGTGAATCTGATTCTCATTTCGGGATCTACTGATGAAACTTGATCCAGTAAATCAGCAAATCTTAAACCGCCAACTTTTGTTTTATAGACGGTTTTGAAACCTTCAGCCATTTTGGTAGGTGCAGTTAAATTTGATTCAGATAAATCTCTGTAACTGTTTACATTTTGACCCAATAAAGTGACTTCTTTAACACCAGCTTCAGACAAGTGTTTAATTTCCTCAACTATAGAACTCATATGTCTTGACCTTTCTCTACCACGAGTAAAAGGGACAATACAATATGTACACATATTGTCGCATCCCCTCATAATAGTACTGAAAATAGAATGATTTGAATATGTTAACAAGTGAAACTATTGTATATAATAATTGCAATCTTAAATCTACATGTGACACCTCATGACCTCATAAATAAAACAAACACACTTTCAAGGTAAGGCACATGATTTTTTTGCTTTGATAGAATAATGCAGTTACAAGAAGTCACTGACAGATGTTTTTATGTGTCATGACACATAAAAAGTCTGTTAAAAAATTGATAAAACTAGAATAAAGAGAAATCACTTACGAAACATACTTACTGCACCAAAATTAAATATCAAATAAATATGCAGATATGACGTGTCACATATAGATCAGGAGACAAAACAATTTATCAGACTTTAAAGGTGTCTGTCGGAGGTTTCCACCAACCAGTGTCTGTAAAAAGGTGTGAATCTTCGGTAGTAAATATAAAATAATCACGCTATATACTATAACACTTCATACTATAACAGACATGTTAAGGCTGTTATCTCCAAAAGCCACCATTATTCAGGTTCATACTATCCAATCGTTGTTACCTGCTGTGGTATCCTTTTACAGAAAAAAAAATAGCCTTTATACTATGACATAAGTTGGGTAGTCACTGGCTCTTACTCTATTAATTTAAAACAATTTAACACAATTTAAATACCAGATGCAAATTATCTAAAACCAGTATTTCCATATTGGTGTCTTAAGGAAGTTAAATTTGTACATAAACTGAATTTGAAAACAAACTTACACAAAGGCTGTTTTAGAGTCATTATTGAGTCTTACTGGCATGACATCAGCATATGTTTCATCTAAAGATAGTAAAACATTTACAGCAGTTTGATTATTTTCTGCAACAGCAAGTAGTCGAGGTAAATCCTTATAACTATCAGGTCCAGCAACTAAAATAAAAAAATAAGCAAGTGACAATGAAACAATATTAAGTAAAAAAATCCAATGTTTTTATATTGCCAATGTTGACAGTATTTATGGTGTAGAACTCCAATTTATTAGGTCTTTTGAAAAATCAAACCAATTAGATTGCTCTACATATATTTTCTACCTTTGTGGTGTAACTAAGTTTAAAGAACTTTTTAAACAATGATAGAATATATAGTAATCCTCATTGCTTAACTATGTGAGATGTTAAATGGTTGCCTCTTGTATTTTTGATTTCCTGACTCTTAGGGGAAATCCGAAAACAATTATAATATAAAAGAGTTGAGATACTATTCTAATCAGCCCCCCTAGACAACGTGTCATTTTGCTCAAGAAAAGAAACAAGAAAAGATAACTCAATGTATGAAAGTGACAGTTGTCACGTGACTGGCAACTGTCACTTCCATACATTGAGTTTTCTTTTCTGGAGCTAAATGACACAATGTCTAGGCAGGCTGGTGCCTCACAGCTAAGCCATAAATCAAACTCAAAAATAAAACATTGTGTTTAAGCAATGTAAATTTGTTTATTAATTTTGAAAACTATTACCAATTATATTAGGATAGGAGAAACACGTAAATTTGAGTAAAATACAAGTTACATACAGTTCAAGAATATTTCAACAACAAAAAATAAAAACAAATACTTATTACCAATATCAACAATTTGTTCCTTTTCAAGTAATCGGTGTTTCAAGCGTTCTGCCATGCAACCAAGAATTCCAATTTTTACTGGGCTTGTTTTATACCTTTTTCTTTTAATACTTCTCAAATGTTTCAATCGGTTCCATATTTTACTTTCAGCACTCTCCCTTATAGCACATGTCATAATTAATATAACATCAGCTTCATCTATAACTTCAGTTTTCGTATAATCGCTTTTTTGCAAAATTGACCACACAACTTCTGTGTCATTAACATTCATCTGACAACCATAAACTTCGAAGAACACTTTCTGCTTGTGGATAGAATAAGCATTATCTTTTAAATATGGAATAGTATTCTCAATTATAGGTATTTCACTGGGCGATACATTATCTGTTATAAAATCTTTTAAGCCTGGGCCGTTCCTGATTTGTAAAGTTTTATTAGTTTCAATTGTAGTAGTAAAATTTGTTAATTTATTTTCACTAGCGGTAGAAAAGTTAGTTTTCCATTTTACCCCACGAACACCGTTACTAACAGATAATATTCGATGATAACGAGGAAAAATGTATTGAAAACGCCATAAACCACATGAAGCATTCATTTTTATTCGACAAAAAATGAGTACATACGAAAAAATATAAATTAAATGACATATTCGTGTATAATAAAAAAAATCTGGGTTATCATTTTCTTTCTGCGGTAATAGAAAGGCGAAAAAATAACCTAAAAGTTGTACTTGTCAAATTTGACGTTTTAATGGCATAAGCAGAGTTGCAACTCAAAAAAAAAATCACTTCATGTTAAAAAAAAAACGGTTTTCAAAACCAGCACCTAATGATAACAATAATAATCATAGGGGATTTAATATACATAGCGCCGTTTAATGATTCAAAATCATTCCAAGGGCGCTGATAGTTGAGTTATGTTGATGAAACCTCTCGTCTACCACGAGGAAACATCAAGCCAAGGTGTGGGGAAGAAAAGGAGAGAAATGATGACGACACTTAAAATTCGTTTTAGTACGGCGCTTTTTTTATTTAAATGTTCACAAATGGTCCATGGCGATAAAAATAATGAAATAAAAACAAACAAACAAATACAACAACAAATAAAAACACGTGGCATCTACCGAAACGAACTGTCAAACACACGCAAACACACGAAAAGACGCCGACCAGAATATACCGCCCCAGGGTACAGCGACATCCTTACTCCAGGCATGTCACTGTCTTCCACGTGGTGACGGTAGATCGGTGGGGCCCAGCCTCTGCGTCAGGCTAGCAGGTCTTCCTCGTGTCCGGCGTGGTTTCTTCTTCTCCTCCAGACCGTCACCCATGGCTGGCTCTGTGCCCCACGACACGCTATGACGGCGCATCTCGACAGAGGTGGCATGCCAGTCGGGACCTCGCCGGAAGGCGAACCGACGCCCCAGACGACACGGATTGCCCTTCGTGGTCCAATCTGCGAGCCGCCGCGTTCCCTACGCGGTGGCCCCACACTGCGCTCTGCCTCCAACCTCCTGTCCTGTTGATGCCCTCATCTTGGTTCTGGGGCACCATCAGCGTCCATGCGCGTGACGGGTCCTGTCACACAGACTTTCTCGCCGTCGAAAATATGGCCGCCATCGGGAGTACGTGTCGACCGATGACGGCGTCACACCAAACCGTCCGTCCTTCACCAGCGTCGAATGCCAAGAGAGCGCGTGCCATAGCGCGTGCTAGCTGCAAGTTCCGTTTTTCGCCCGCAACGAGCGCTAGCTGTTTTCCGAAATGTTGCCGTGGAACAAAATAAAAATCATTGTTTTTCGGCATTATTTTTTTTCGGGCATAACAATGTTCCATAAAATAAAGATATATTTAGATGGGTCGATGGCAGAGCGGTTAGCGCGCTGGGGTAGTAATCCAGTGGTCACGAGTTCTAATCCTGCCTCGACCGATCTCGTTCACCTAGAGGACAAGCATTTATTTGCTTATTTTAGGGAACGTAGGAAGATGTATACAGTACTGGAAAAATTATTATGGATTTTTAGTTTTTGATGGTATTTTGGAGTTCGGGATCCATTTAAACACAAATTGAATACTCACAATCATTAAATTTATTTTTGGTGGTAAAAGTGATGCAATATAATTTATATAACACCTGTCAATACTTTGTTTGACATCCTTTAACTGAAATTAGAGACTTTACACGATGTGGCATACTCTCAACCAAAATTTTACATAATATTTTTAATTTTGGAGAGTGAAACCACACGTGGATTAGCCTCTCAATCAGCTGTGTTTTGGTCGTGATTGGCACTTCGTGAATTTCATTTTTAAGTAAATCCCACAAATTCTCAATGGGATTCATGTCTGGAGAGTTTCCTCCCCATGGAAGGACCTGAATGTTGTTCTGAGTGAACCAGGTTTTTACATTTTTTGATGTATGGCATGGAGCCGAGTCCTGCTGGAAAATCCAAGGGAAATCCAAGAAAATCCATACCAATCCCTTGTTTGAGGTAGTAACCGATTTTATAGCACTTGGAGATACTTTTCTTGGTTCATGGTACCTTCCACAATATGAAGGCGACTGGTACCATGAAGGGAAAAAGCACCCCATACCATAATTTTTGTGGAAATTTTATTGTTTTCTTGAGGCATGCAGGCAAAAACTTTTCCCCAGGTCGACGATGTACAGCCTGGACCCTGTCATCTAAAACGGCTATTGTAGATTCATCAGAAAATACAACCTGAAATGAAAATATTCATCATACAGAATGTGAGTCCTAACTTCAGTCGCAAACAGACTATAACTTTTCTCTAGGTAAATGATTATTTTACAAATATTGCACAGTGAACTATATTTCATTGTAATTGATAATGATTATAGCATTTTTTTTTTATCGGTACACATTCTTTAAACACATATTTATTACAAAAATCTTCTTTTACCTTCTCCCATTCACGAATAGTCCAGGTTTCATGCTGCTTGGCCCATGAGTATCTAGACTCCTTCATTTTCTCTGTGAGCCGTGGCTTCTTCCTTGGGCGGTAGGCTCACAAACCACAATCTAAGAGTTGATTGTTGACTGTTCTCCTACTTATTAATAACCCTTCTTCTGCAAGAATGGAAGATATTTTTTTGCAGGATACTCTTCTGTCTTCAAGGGCAATTTTCCTAATATTCCTGTACAACCTGGGAGTAGTTTGCTTCTATCTCCCGCAGTTTCCAGTCCCTTTCGAGTCAACATCTTGGTTGTTTTTAATTTTCTTCTTAATCAAACTTACAATTTGTGTAGATATACACAGTTTTTTGGCCATTTCTTTTTGTTTTAGAGTAGAATTTTCCAATAACACCTTAATTTGACCCACTTTTCGAGGACTCAATTCACTATTCTTCCCCATTTTACTCTCGACCAGAAAAAACGATAAATTAATATATTTTAACAAACTGGTGTGATAAAATAATAAAATTTAATTGTCACAGACACATAAGAAAAAACACAAAAGAGAAAATTATGACAAAATTGTGTTATAAATAGCACTCATATATCGGGTGCAAAACCATAGTGGAAGAACACAATCAAGTCGCGACCGGCAAAAATCAGTGTTTCCAATGCAAATGTATTTTAAAATGTTGCTATTTATGACAAATATGAGATACAACACATGCTGAATTAAAAATATCAACAATTGAGTTGCATGTTAATCGTTTTAGTACTATAAAACATCAATAGTCTAACGAAATACCTCATGTTTTAAAAAATCCATAATAATTTTTCCAGTACTGTATGTACTTGTTTAACAAGGACGTATTCATTTTTTTAGAAAAAAAAATATTATATTCTGTTATGTGCTGCTCTACAAAACAAAGCTGTTTGCAGTCCTTAGGTGAAAGTGCTCTTGCTTTGAGCACTGCGGATATCTGGAAGCAGTGCATTCCACTCTTAATTGGACAGCTCACACCATAGCATCGGTCATGTAAGCCGTTTTGTTGGCTTTGTCCAACTCCTTTAGGGAGTTGTTACTCTGTGGTCCAGAAGACCTGAGTGTGAGATGCCTCACAGAGGTACTTATTGGAAATTTTAATGGTTAAATTATAAAATAACTCTATGGATATAGAATAAAAACAATAATGAGAGTTTCACTCAGATGTTTTTTTAAATAAAATAAATTGATGGCAGAAAAGCACACTGGACTAACAATACAGAGGGCAGATTTACATCTATTAACAGTATACACTCAGTACCAATATAGTCGGACAGCGTAAAAGAGAGCGTTGACTGGACCAGAAATCAGAAAAAATCAACCAAACCACAATGTTATTTTTCTGAATTACACACCATGCAGGTATGCATAAATAATTGATTTATAAACTAAACTCAATCTAACCTCAACAAACAATATAATTATTTTTGTTTTTTTTGGGTTTGGTAGATTAATAATAATACTAGGGGATTTAATAAAGTGCCGTTTAATGATTCAAGACCATTCAAAGGGCACTGATAGTTTAGTTATGTGCTGCTCTACAAAACAAAGCTGTTTTCAGTCCTTTAGCGAAAGTACTCTTGCTTTGTGCACTGCGGACACCTAGAGGCAGTGCATTCCACTTAATTGGACCGCTCACACCAATGTACCACATTGTTGACTCTCTCCAACTCTTTTACAGAGTTCTTACTTTGTGATCCAGACAACCTGAGTGTGAGATGCCTCCCAGAGAGCTCTTTTCTCTGACACAGTTCTTGAATGCATTCTGGTGCTAGATTGTTTAAAGCATCAAACACGGTCAAACAAATTTTGTAATAAACTTGCTCTGGATACTTCAACCAGTGTAATTTTATAAAAGCCATCTCTAATATGTTTGGGCCCTATGTATTTTGTTATCTACGTTTCGATATCTAGTATATGAGAAATTAATCATTACAAATAAAAGCAAATCTCTTAACATCACAAAGTCAAAATAAATGTTATTACTTTCTTCAAACAATTATTATAAACACCAAGGTGGCGTCTATAATGTCCCTTTGTAACTACATACACAGTATTCTTTTTACAAATTTATAAGTCTGACTAATTCATAAATAACTTCTCATTAGTGTTCGGAGTATGCAAAAAATTCAGTATTTCATTTAAAAGCCAAAGTATCATAGAATCAGCGAAGAGTGTGTTGAAATATAGATCCCTCATCATCCGACCCAAACAGGAGCTGATGACTATAACTTTGTTTTTAAAATCTTATAATTTTTCATGGCATTCTTCTTCTTCTACACAAATTATTATTCATGGCATTAGTATCTACCTACACAAATGAATGACTGTTATACCAGCCAGTTGCTCAGAGAAGCTGGCAAGTGTCCCAGTACAGATAAGTCCATGAGATAAGAGTTCAAAGGGACAAATTTATCTAGTTATATTCAATTTTATGAGACAAAAATATGTTATTGGATCTGAATACTCTATAGCAATGGTTCCCAACTTTTTCTGGACCATTGAATCTTTCGAATCAACGTCCTCTAGTTCATCATAATAGTTATTTATTTAGGCTTTTGGCACTGACAGTGGGTGCTGAAGCCTTCCATGGGGGCGGTATCGCCCCTGTTGGGAATATATGCACTAAACATAAAAAAAACATTAACATCGTGAATGGTCTAAACTTTTCTATATTATTTGTGATTATTGGTAAATAAGAAGGAATTTTACAGGTAGAAGAATAATGTCAAAAAAGTTTTCAAAGCATTTTTATTTATGACTTAACACCATTTTATTTATTACTTTGGTAATACATTTAGCTTTGAGTAATTCAATTACATGTTTGACGAGTAGATCTAAAATATAGTAAAATACAGGTATACATTTTAAGAAAAGGTTGAATGAACAGATGGAGTAAGTAGGTATTTTGAAATATATAAATAATACAATTACAAAGTACAATTTAAGCTATAATTCATTCAAACCATTTCCAATCTGAATACCCGCATTCATTTAATGTAATACATATGTAGTTTCAAATACTTGTTCATATTGTTCTATAATATTGAATACAGCCAGTCCCTGTTCTTGTCTATTATATATTATTATATTTTGTAGCATTTCAATTGCTATCCAACATTATAATAATTAATTTTGTAAATAAGCATTTTGTAATATTATTAAGTATGTGAAGAATGATTTAGTAAATTTATTATAGCAGATCCTTTCACAGAACAAAAACAAACTGTGAAAACAACACAATAATATCATCTCTTTATATTACATTTAACACAGAGTTGTGAATGTATAATACTAAATACACAACTATTCCAAAGAGAATTAACAATGCAACAGAATTGTTTTTTTTTTAAATAAATAATTTCAACTCTTTGGTCAGTTTGTGTTGTTAAAGATTATAATATTAAATCAGATAATATTAATTCAACAGCGTATTATGAAATGAAAAATGAACTAACTGCACAATATTTACAATGCTTGTAATATATAAGGTGCAATGTACAGCCTTAAAACAATAAGAAATAAATATTTTATATGTATAGTCCACATTCATATGACATTTTAAATAATACTATAGATATATGTACTAACCTATTGGGAAATGTTCATAAATAAAGAAAAAAAAAACAGATCATCGTTAAACTTTGCCTTTTGTTGATAAATAAATTCGGAATACTTTTTTCATCAATTCATTTCAAAGATGAGATCCAGCTCACCTATGATTGATTAATAGTTATTTTTAAATCATTGTTTGGATTCTGAAACACATTTAGCTAGAAGTAATGTTGATTTTATCTTACTAAAATAATAAAAAAAATTCTAACATTTTCATTAAGAAATATTTACAGTATAAATGGGTGAAAACATTTTTGGAAGAAATTATGGTATTTTAAATGTCAAAACAAATAGGCATGTAAATCAGCAATAGATCATTATAATTATAAAGGTTTGTGTAGTGGTAAGTTGTTTAAGCAAAATATAACATTATTATCAAGTAGTCTTGGAGCAGCACCATAAATTATCAATAAACATTACAATTTTACTTAATTTAATTAAAAAAAAATGAAAAATAATAAAACCCTGAGACAGAATGTATTGTATAAAGAAAATTTTGCTATGACTATACATTTACCATTTTAATATTCATAACAATATGAATATTGTGAGACCTGTTTGTGCTTAGCTTTAAAAAAATAACATACATTTTTATATAAAATATCTATCTCTAAAAATAAGAAAAACTGGAACAAATTATTTTTTATTAATTATATATTGGAATGGGAAAATAATTGTAAAATTCATACATATATATACGTTATAATACATGCATAAGTATTATATTTGTTGTGGAAAAGTAAGACAGACGGAAATATACATACCTATATAATTATGTTTCATATTATTTACATTGTAGTGTAAAAATACTAATTTATAATAATACACAAAGTTTATTTAAAAACTTCTTTAACATGAATAAAACATAAATGCAGATATAATATATAATTGTTTACGATAAAGCATGAATATTTACGTAATAGATGCATAAATGAATACATAGTTATTAAGTATATTGTTTAAAGTGTGACACTTTAGAAATAAATAATTTCTCTAAAAATTCCAACAACTCTGTCAACATTGTGGTACCTACAATTTGAAGCCACATAATTAGCTCTCATTTCATTCTATACATAATGAAAATACTTAATAAAATTTATATTTACTAAAAATATATATATATATTAAAACTCTTCTATTTATAAATTATATTAGAGCGTTTTTTCATAAACCACCATCTATGCATTGCACCGTCCCAAACATTTTGCCTATTATACAATATCCAGAAATTTAATTTCTGAAAATATTAACATATAGTTCATTGGTTGCCCTATAAGCATCCTGGGTGTGCTGAATGTGGAATCAGTTGAAAAACTGTAACAATATTGTTGTGAATAATTGAAGACATGATTCTATATCAGTTGTTCAATGATAACCAAGAGATTATATCTATCTACTTGTGTTACCATTCTCGTACAAATTGATCATTTCAAACAGCATTCATTGCAATAACAAATTCTACTTGAGAATGGGTATCAATAAAATATTACCTAAGCATTGTTGTTTTCAAAGTTATAGCAAACAGATTCAATCATATAACATAGCATTTCTCCTATGAAATATTAAAGTAGGTATAATGTAATATTATATATAAAACCCTTTCACTACGTACAATAATTATAATGTTATATAGGAAGTCTGTTTTGAAATGTCTAACACACTTCTTTGCACAGTGTCAACAAGCAAGATAATCCCAGTCAATTGTAATGACAAATATGAAATAAAATTTAACGGATGTTTTTATTTGGAGTAAAGTTGTTTTTCCTACACGGAGTGGTTGTACTTGGCATAATGACTCTGTTTAATCTAATACTTTAATATTATTTATTAAATGTACATTTAAGTGATAATAGTGGATTAATAAGTTTCAATGTGTGGTCCATAATATTTTCATTTTAAATAATACTAAAAACTTATAATTAATTTTCAATTTAAAAAATAGCAGCCGTAAAAACTAACAAATGACATAGTATCATTAATATAAAGATCTTTTTGTACTTCCTAATATAAAAATATAATAGAATGAGCAATGATCAAAAGTTTTCTAGATTCTTCTGCTAAACACAGACAATAATATTTAAACATTAAGTTTCATAAATTATTCAATTTAATGCAAACTTGGCACATTGATCCAAGATTATTTAAACAAGAAAAAAGTAATACACAAAATTTTATAGGTATTTATTTAATAGTTATAAACAATGAATCAATATAAATGTGTACCTACTTTATACACACTCACATGTGTACCTATCTAGGTACATATTTTTAAAATATATTGTCAATACCAGAGAAACAGTTATTGTGTAAAGACAATAAATAATCTTTATTGATAATTAAATGTTTGAAATATAATTTTGTAAATGTATTGTATACATATATGAATAATATATGTCTTATACCACCAAATTTTTAGAAACTTTTCAACCATGCTCTTAGGGTAACAATTTTTGACTAGAATGTACACAAAATATCACCATTTAAATTTGTACTACATCAAATTATAAAACAAAGTTAAATACTTAATAAAAAATAACATAAAGTTAATTTCTCATACTTTGGTAGTTAGCTGACAAGTTAAAAAAACATAATATGTATCAAAATAAATATTGCACATACAAAAATTCAAAACTATTCCATATTTTACAATTATTACACAAAAGATACATAAATGTACTCGTAGTAATTTAGCATAATACATTTATTTGATGAATACTATTCCTATCAAAATGAATATATTTTTCAAATAAATATTCAATGTCCCACACATTATCACAAAGTGCCAACGAAATTAAAGTATAATACAGTAACAATAAAGGTTATTCACATTGTACATAAAAAAGCAAAATTATAAATCCGATAGTATAATATTGCACTATTTATGGAAACAACTTGACATTACTAATGATACAGTCATCAAGCACATCACATGTTTATATACAATAAATATGTTTTATTGATTTGACAGCCTTTATAGTGCTTGGTTTGACATTTTCAAAATGTGTGACAATATTTTTGTAGATAACATCTTTTTATATCAAAAACTACTATTGTCACCATAATTAACAACCTGGATAGTCCGAGCACAGATAGATATTCTCTTTCGTTTGAATAGGCTCACGTAACTATTTTTATATGAAAAATATGAGCTTACATTCATATCTTAAATTATTTTGTAACCAATGGAATCTGTATCTGAAGTTTATATCCCAAATAAATAACCACCCAATTGCCATTAAATATTGTTTTAACTGGTTTTAACAATAAAAAATAAGATCAGTATTTCAAATATTAGTTATATGAAATAAAAAAGTTAAAATAACATTAAAAAGTTAATGATCAATTGTAATTTATATCTGTGTTATATTATCTATCAAATTCTTCAAATTTAACTGATATTTTTTGTATAAATGAAAGATGGGTTTATTTATAGTTGTAAAACAGAAAATGGCACTTGAATGATATGCTATAGTATGACAAGCAACCAATTTTTATTATCATTCAGAAAGCAAGTATATTATTTTTTTTGTAAAAATATGAACTGTATTTTTTCTCAAAACAATTATCGATTTATATAACCATTTTCATATTATCACAGGAAATTTGTCTTACACAACCTAATTCAATCACAATATCAGTCAGATCTTGAAACCCCCCTTTTCAGGGGCCTTCAGTAATCATATATATTGTTGTTTTTATCAAAAAACGCAACAAGTCATCGCAGTAACACTACATATTATATTGGTTCATTAATTTGTAAACATAAAGATTTTCTAAATCAAAATATTAATTCATTCTTTGGTTTAAGGTCTTTGACAATAGTCTGATATTGTATAATTCACAAGCAGTTATTTTTTTATGATATTGACTCTCTTTTAGAAAAAATAAATCACTTCAACAAATACAATATTGTATTTGTAATTAGATTCTCTTGCATGTTTCATTAGTTCAGAAATACATGTGTATAAAATTACTGCGAGTTCCTATGTTCATAAGGGAAACTGCTTGTAGTCATAAAACAAATAAAATAATATAATTTTTTATTGTTTAAAAAAAATAAGTAACTTGGAGCAATTCATCAAGTTCTTACGAAGTTCTTATCAAGGTATTTTTAATAGTATTTGATAAGTTTAAATTTATGTAAATTTTTGTGAAAAAAAAAATGTTCACAAACACAAAAATTTACAAATTACAAAGAAAATTGGCTGAAGTGTTCTGTATAGGTCAAAGTAAAGTTTAATTAAACTTTTGAAACACTTTTCACAAGAATGTTCACATGACAGGTATTGAGTGTGCATTTTGCTAACGAGCAAAAGTACCTACACAAAATTATGGATTTGTCAATGCACATTAGTAAAATGCGCGCTCAACGCGTATCATGTGAACAGGGTTTAAGATCAATATTTATTATTTGATTAAAAATCAATGTACCTAATTCAATCAAAACATGAACTTGAAGAACCCAGCCAAGATACAGGTATGTGTAAATAAGTAAGGTGATTATGGCAATTAGATGTATGCAGGGATATATCTAGCGGGTGTTATACATTTAATAAACCAATACAGATTCCATGGTGATTGTATCTCATTTCCCTTGCGACACAACTTGCGGTGACGGCTGCTGTTGTTGCTGTTGTTGTGATGGTGGATTCTTCCTCGCCGATTTGGATCTGTCAGCATCAAACTTATGACATGTATATAAAACACAAGGATTGATGGTGCGTGTATTTAAAAAGTGGCTAAATAAAGAATCTATAAATATAAATCTATAAAAGTGGCTAAATAAAGAATCTATAGTGGCTAAATAATGGTATGTTATACTGAATGATGTTTAACAAAATAATACATAGGTGAGTGATGAATCATAATATTTTTTAGAAAAAATTAATTCTACAAATACAATCTAGTAAAAAAAACCTGCTTTGTCTATTTTATTTATAAGTAGAGAAAAATAAAGAAGCAAGTTGCTAGGAATTTAATGTAAGATGAAAAAATAGAAACAATAAGTTTATTAAATAATGTACCTACATATAATTATTTATAAAATGAAACATCCGCAATGGAGATGACTTCTCAAAATATATTTTTTAAAATTATTTTAAGTGGAAAATTACTTAATACAAACTAAAAATAAACTTTGATGAGTAATGGACATCAGCATTTTGAAAAATTGTAGTCATTGGAAATGATATAGAATTAATAATAAACTCCTTATAATCTTATTAAAATATATTGAAATATTTTGGATCCAATTCATTAATTTGAAAAATATTAATGAGGACACTCAGTACTGGTAAACTAGTTAATGACGGGTTCTCTGTGGTGAATTATTATTTTACTTGTTTTGACTTATCTTATCGTTCATTTCGAGCTTAAGTTGGTATGATTGCATTTGGTGTTGTTATACATTTAACATAGGACATTCCCTACAATAAAAGATTTTTCTTCCTCTTTTTTAGTAATTGTAAAAATTATTTCTGATAAATTTGCAAAAATTGTTAAAAAAACAAGTTTCAAATAATTATAGAAGACATGTATCATTCTATCATATAAAGATTGTTTATCCTCATCTTTCCTCAAATTCCTCATTGATAAGTTTTAAATATGAGATTAGAGGTACTTAATTTGGAGATATGGCAACATTATTCAGTTTATTTGATTGACTGACAGTCGTGCACTTTTAAGAGAAACGCAGAATACTATTTACTAGTAAATGTTACAAGCATAAAATAAATATAAGAATTTAAAATTTTGAATTTATAAAATTATATAAGGTAATAGAATCATTGTCAGTTAATAATAAAAATAATAATAAACTTTCTTGTACCTTGCGCAAGTGGCGTATTTATTGCCATATGGAAATTTCATAAAAATAACCCGTATTTTAGCCTAGAGAAGCTATATTTGTGTGAGAAATAAATTTCTGCTCCATTGGGGATCGAACCCAGGAAACCCGCACAGAAGCTAAATGGCTTACCAAATGTATTTATCAGTATATTCAATATAGTAAAGCAGAATTTGATTGAATTACAATTTGTTGAGTTTTGTTAAACCTTTATCCCCACAGATGATGTTCGTTTTTGGTAAAGATCATTCTTTCGTTTTCATAATTAATAATTTTGTTTTGGAATATAAGCAACAAAATCATAAAGCATACATTACCTAATTTGTCCCGCCAGAAGTGGATTGATTGCATATAGCCAGTCATGGACTTCCTTGTCACCCAAGGTTTGGAGTAAATATCCACGATGCTTGCTGACTACACTGAAAGTATTGGGCATCTTCACCATCTGGGCTTGATCTTCGGAATACTCTACATGAGCTGCGGCCAAATTTATGACTGCTCTTTCTACGGGATCTTTTTCTGAACGGAAGATGAATACGTATGGACGACGGACAACCTGAAACAGAAACAATTAAAACTAAATACAAATTTTCATTCATCATGCACGTTTTTTGCATCTTAAGAATATCAGTCAATTTGTCGAGTCAAGGATTTTTCTCAATATATTTTCATTTCAAAACAGCAAAAGGTATTCCACGTTCACTAAATTCAGCTATGTTCTGCAATCAAAATGCATGCAGTGTTCATAAAATTTATTGGTAGATAGTAAAGTTGTTTATTATTTTTGATCATACTATATACCTAATGAAATAAAAAACAATAAAGTGTGTAATCAAAAATCCATAGAATAAATAATACGGTGTTTTGAGTTTTAGTGTTTATAATGCAAAAAGGTATTATTTGAACAAATGAAGATGAGACACATACCACCCATCGCTTCTTCCAACCATGAGTTTTGTGTTGTAGAACATTCAGGTATCCTTTCCTAGCCACGGCAGCGCTCACTCTAATCTCTTCACAGTCAGGGACGTAGAGTGGTAGAGGAGCGGGAGGTGTTGGGGTCGGTGTACCCTGCGATTGGTTGGGGGATCCTCCCCACATCTGCATTGTGTGCTCCAGGAGAGCACGTTCTGGAGAACATAACCTAAAACAATTTTCAAAATAAATTAATGTGATGAAGTAATTTTATTTAAGTGGTTCCTTAATATATTAAAATAAGACAAGTGTGATTTTTATGAAAAAATTAAATTGTAACAATGCATTCTAGTTTAATGATATTGTTGACAATTTTTCAACATCTCAATAGAGACGAAGTTAGAATATTATAGAAGAACCAGGAACTAAAGGCACCTACTGGTTTACGTGATAACTTTATGCGTTTGCGCAATGCCTTCTTATTGAGTTCCCTTTTCAATACAATTCTATATATTTCAATAATGGGATACAATTAATTTGAAAATAACACGTAAACCAGCCTATGACAGGTCGTAAGCCCTGTAGGTGGTTTGATTGAGTTCCTAGTTCTTCTATAATATTCCAACTTCATCTCTATTGAGATGTTGAAAAATTGTGAATTAATTTTAACTAGGTGTCAATACATTGTTCATTTTAGGATTGTGTATGCAAATTGGGACCAATAATTGAGTATGAATTAATGTCAAAGTTTCTCAAATAACAAACAATATATTGTAAACAGGCATGAGCTACATTAAATAAATCGAAAATAATTCATTTCTATGCTTTTCTCACTTTACATATAAATAAATATTATATTTAGTAAAAAGTACATACTCAAATGAGCTGGCGCTTTGTATAGATGACATAAGACTAGTTGTGGTAGACATATCAGTCACTCCTTCATCTACTGGAGAAGCAGGAGATCCCGCTATGATAGTGTTCAAATCCTTAGAATTTCCTATGCGACCTGAAATTTAATATTGCAATTAAGTTAATAATGTGTAACAACAATAGTTAGAGGCCATAGCTGGATATGGGCTGTAGAGTCATTAGAGAGAGAGTTACAATAGACGACAATAAATTGAGATAGGTACATAGTTCAATAAGAAGTATTTTTTTGTTCTGAAATGATTTTTAAACTGAGAGAACATGAAAAAAGTGAAAAAATACGTGTGATATCAAATATTCATGAAAAATAATATTTTGATTCTCATGTACTAGTATCATATTATCCGGCACCAATTAGCCGGATCCGGTAAGTTAAAAATGTACATCAAACCGATTCAGAGAGCCTTCTTGGCCGTTGGTTATATTTGTAGCTCTGTAAGAAGTCGATTGGAAGATGACACAATTAATCCTATTTGTTTTCTGCAATTTTTTTTCAAAACCAAAAGTGATTTTTTTATGATTGTTTGCCTAAAAATAAAAATTAAAAGTAAGTATTCAAAAATAAGAGAAGTTTTTAACTCGGTATTGAACCCCTAATCTAAACTGTTTATCTAAATATCTCATAGTTTGTCATGCAAAAAAAATTCTTACAAGTACATAGCTTCAATTTTACAATTCAAATTTTTTTTACACCCAATAGGTCTTTAATAAACAATTTCTTACCTTGAATCAGTCGTATACACTTGGTGCTAAGATACCTCTCTCTGTCATTCATTTCCCATGGTTCATAAAGTGTAGGATCAGGATGATGAGGAGCAGGAGCTGTTTCTCCTCCACAAAATACTGACACACCTCCCACACCACCACCACACCCTGCTTTAGCCACCATATTGCATGCATCCTATATAAACATTTTAGTTTCATAAGTAAATAATATATGATCCTAGAAAGATGAAATGACTGATGCAAACAGCAGCAAAAAATATTTCTATATTCATTTATTAGTGTCAGTGACAGGTGTCACTTTTCATAATATGGTTATTGGCAAACATTTTAAAAGTTTTCAGCCGGAAGGGGGACAACCAATCAACCTAGCAAAAAAAAAACAAATTTATGTTCTGATTTCTAAGATGTTTTGTGATAACTGTACACATAAAATCAATACAGTGAAGTTATTTCAAATACAAATAAAATTACTTATAAAATTGAAAAGTAAATGTGACAATTACGATAAGTGACCATAATAATACCTATAATTAATATAAGTATATATAATATAAGAAGTATATATAATATAAGTCTGTTATAATTAATTTATTTGATATTTAGAAAACTAAAATCAACAGTCTTATTATTGAAAACTGACATTTTAGCCTTTTTTCTTTTCAGTGAGAATATACAGTTAGGTCATTATAGCTTCATGAGTTAGGTACATTTTTGAGTCGATAGAACCATGAATGTGGTTGTACAAATAAAAAAAAAATTATCTCATGCTACCCACTTTGTATTAATACAAATTATCATATCAAATTTAAATATATTTCTAGATGGTTGGTGGCAGAGCGGTAAGTGCGCTGGGTTAATAACCCAGTGGCCACGAGTTCAAATCCTACCACGAATGATTATATTCACCTGTTGCACAAATAGGGATTGCAATCCAGCAAGGTCTTCGATCCAGCAGGATTTTTTTAAAAATTGCTGGATCAGCAATTTTTGATTTTTAATAAAAACAAAAAAATTATCATACATATGAGACAACTTAGATGTACCTATTTGTATTTATAATTATATTTTAGTCAATTGAAAATAGTATGAATAAGTCATATCTCTCCTTAATTGTTTTGTAATATTATTATATTGACTAAAGTTTTTTTACACTAATCAAAAAATTCTCCATGACAATGAGTTGTTTTTTTTATAATATATTGGTATAAATATTGGTAATTCTCAAAATGTCTTGCTTGGATACTCATAATATAACTTTTTTACAAAAAGATACAGATTCTATGTAAGAATCTTAATGTTTTATTAAAACAACATAGTCTTTTACGCCATTATTTGGAATATGAATTAATTGCAGATCCGCAGTGCTGGATCCAGCAACTCGAAAAATGTGCTGGATCCAGCTGGATTCCTAGATGCGGGATCCAGGGAATGTATGAGGAAGTAAATGTACTTGTTACAAGAACATACATGTTATTTACTCTTTAAAAAAATGAATGTTTACAAACAAAAATTGAGTTAGGTAAACAGAGATAAGTGGTGTGTAATAGAAAATGGTATCTATACCTTTTCCGATTTAGTGAAATCATGTGTGTTGTTTTGAGGCATATTGTTTTGTTGTGGAGCTGGGTTGAGTCGTTCACGTAACAGCAGAGCATGTCGTGTTCGTCCAGTTTCTTCTAAACGTGTTAATTTTTCCAGTTCCCACTAGAATGAGAAAACATAAATGTCAAACACAATCCAATAAGCCAAACTTATTATTTTCATATGTGGCTAAATCCAATATGATCAGAATTGTTTTTCAGATACTACCTATCATGATTGTTAAAAGCAAAATAACAAACCTGATGATCGAAAATAAGTGAATCTCCTCGTGGTCTCCATCCGTGAAGATTCTCCTCACCTCTGACATAAGTGCTGCTGGTATCTAGTACACGACGTTGTCTGCGTTGTACACCTGGTTCTAATGCACGGTGAAGACTTAGTTCATACACTCCAGTTAGGCGTTGTCCTTCTGTAGGTCTGGCTGCTCCACTGAAGAGGTGTTTGAGAGAACGTGGACCGGTACGAGCATCTCGACCGTATATAACCATGGAGAGGTCTTTGGTCACTATTGCTGGCCGTGCACAGTTTTCAAGCTGCAATTGAAAATTAAAGCATTATATTTGACTGTTAGAAATTGCATAATAAAATAAAAACCACATTTTTCCAATTATACAGCACAATAAAAATAATAAACACTTTCTTGCACCATGCGCACGTGGCGAGTTTATTGCCAAATAGCAATTTCTTCCAACTAACCAGTGTTTCCAACCCAGAGAAGTAATATTTGTGAGAGAAATGAATTTCTCCTGTGCTGGGAATCGAATCCAGGACGCTCGCACAGAAGCCAAACGGCTTACCAACTGTGCCACAGCGGTCGTCAAGGAAAGCATAGCAAGGAATGGTGAAAAATTATAAATGTATTCTAAAAGTTTATGGAAATAATCAGATGAAAATTCAATTTATATTAAGAGTTGGGAAAAATCATTAGTGATAATAAAATTTCACTTGATATTATCAAAACTTTTCATGAAACTGACTTTCTTTATTTCCATAATATGAAAATGAAGAATAATAAAACGATTACCTCTAAATATGCACTAAGTGTGATGTATATTATTTCACCACTGGATGTTACACGATTTAATAATGTTGAATTATGAAGAGAACTATCCCAAGCTGCTTCAAATCTGGAAAGAAAATTATGTTTCAATAACTAATTAATGACCTCATTTAATACAAAAAATGACAATTGAAATTGTGAATGTGAATGTTAATATATTCATATGAGAACAATAATAAACATGAAAATGTGTCAATTAACCTAAACATAGCACGATCATCGCCAGGTAATTCAAGTTGTTCTCCAGGGAAGAGACCAAGGGATAAAACGCATGATTCATTATCATCTTCATCTGCAGGTTCAGGGCTGTTACGAATGCGTCCTACAACATTTAAAAAACAATAAAAATAATGAAACAAAACTTTACATATGTAATTATTGCTAAACTAAATATTATGTACTATTGGAGCTTTTGTGATTGATGATGGCTCTGATATCAGTGGTAGTGATAATGTGTTAAAGAAAGAAGAGCAACTTTTACAATGCCTGGATATTCTTTAACAAAGATTCAAAGAATGTCCAGGTAACCACCTTAATCCATCTAGCGAGGGTCAGAGATGAGTTTCAACCAGTTGTTTTCATATTTCTTAAGCACTCAATGAACAAACAAAAAAGCAATAAACAAAAAAGAAACAAATGTTTTACGAAAAGATGGAATCAAGACTTACCAACAACTAATTCTCGAACATCTTTCCATTTGAGTTCTGTTTCAGGTTCATGGACAACAGTTATACGAATCCTACGTTGAATGCCTTGATGCAATAAAAACAATCCTCTGCAAGCTAACTCGTCACTGTGTTCCACAACCTAAAAATTTTAATTAGTTGATTATCTAAAGGAGTTATTCTTACTTCCCTGTTTTGAAAGATCGCGGTAATTAAAGCGTAACTTACAGCTGGTACGTATTCTCCGTTAGGTGCTAGTTCACAAATCTCAAACCAAACAAGCAAGTCATGCTTGGAATGAAGATGGCAAGGTGGGGCAGCTTGAGGTGGTGGTGGAGCTCCTCTCGGAGAACGAACCGGCTGAGAGATGGGAATGGAAGGTGGCAACATTCGCTTCGGAGGTGCTCTGGCAGACCATGTTACATCCTGCTTTGCATCCTGATAACATACAGAATATTAAATATTATTTTTCAATACATATGACTACACATGCAACAAAAATAATTAGTACAAATGGGTAAAAGTTTTTATGTTTGAATGAATATTCTTCCACATGAAATAAAGCCAAGATCATATGAATTGATTTTAATCCTCTTTTCTACTAAAAAACATAAATGTGAAACATTTCCATTAAAAAACTGGAAAATGGGAACTAACCTTGAGGTGCAGAAAGACTGGTACACTATTTACAAAAACCGTAAATTTTGAATAAAACAATACTAAAGACATCATTATTTACTTATTCGTTGACCATTCCTTCAATTCCAAAAGACGGGATAAAATCAGTGAATAGAACAAAATTAATGTGATTAAACAGTAAATAGATTTAAATAATATCACAATACAAATTAACTTACGATAATTACCTTATGCAATGGGTGCTGTTGGTAATGTCCAAATACTTTGAAAACTATTGGTTGTGTCTTAATGTACTCCAAAAATGATTTTGTAACTGGTACAGTAATCTGGAAATATTAAAAAAAAACAACATTAAATTTCATTGAAGAAAATATATAACTTGAGAAATAAAGTACATAAATGGAGAATTAAGACTAATAATAGAATTTTAGTTTATTGATACTAACATTTTGTACATGATAAAAACCAAGAGGTGTTCCTTTTCCCGTATTTTTCACTGGTTCAGTAGAGAAAGCTTCATCATGACGATGAAGGAAACTGGAATTGTACAAAAAACATTAGTTGAATAATCAATTTAAATATCAGATATAAGTTCAAGAAAACTTTTATTGAAGATACACATACTTAAATTGGCAGAAAACATCTGCATACTCTGTAGAAATACCCTGGGCTTGTAATACTGTGACTCTAAACGTGAAATCTTTTCCTGGAGTTAAATGATCTGGTAGATCTTCATCCTTCAACTCTGATGCAACTGAACTGTCTCCACGACCACTATCAGCATCACATTCCAAGGCTAATTCTAAAATAATATTAATAAAACGTTAAATACATGTAAAAAAAATGTAAAATCAAATCAAGTTTTACGATAATTTACACAACATACCTTCAATTTTAATAGAATCCATTCCTTCTACGATTCGGTCTTCTAAATTGTGTTGATTATTTTTCTCGTTTAATGACAACAATTGGTTGAGATTTTTCTTATTTTTATTGATAGTCTCCTCCTCAAATGCTATTTTAGCTGACTGTTTTACGCCATTAATAAAGTCTGCATTTTCTTCTTCCACGACAGCTTGTACAGCAACTCGTAAGTAACCTTTAACATCTCCTTTTTCATTAACTATAGCCACTTTATGAATCAGAGGCACTGGGTACAATAGATTGGATAGATAAACAAAACATCTGAAATATATATAAAAATAGTAATTGATTAATTGGCATGACATATAATTTTATGATTAATAATGCCAATCTATTTGAGTGAATAAACGTACCTTCCGACCATACGGAACCATGGGAATCTGTCATAGAAAGGATCACCCCCAGTCAGAGATTCAACATTGTAATCTGGTGATGTAGGAGACAATTCTGCTTCATTGTGATACATCTCGCGCATTAGTTCCAAGCGTTGCCTAAAATACACCGTGTGATTAAATAAATGAAAAGCATGATAGCAAATTGGTGCAAAAATATATGATCAAAATATGATTGATGAAAAATTGACAGTGAATTAAATTGACTGATCATAAGATGTTTATAGCGAGATCTCTATAAGACATAACGTAATTGAATAAAACATTGATTTGATATGTGAACTGAGGGTACATGCACTATCATGCACCTTTGAATAAATATGTATAAACATATCAAGGTATTTACAATTCTATTAAAGATTTTTGAATATTTTTTTAGTGAAAGGAATTGTGCTACAAGTTATGTACATTAAAATTTTCTTTTTTCATTTACTAGAAGCATTGATAAAATAAAACAACAAAAACAACTAAAAATAATCCATATAAAACATTCTGAAAATTAAAAGAAAAGAAAAATGTGACTCATTCATAAACATATAATGGTAAATGTATAAAAAAAACAATCACAAATAGGGTATAAATGGGCCAGAGAAGACTAGAACGTAAAAAGCCGTGCAAATAATAATTATATTTTAAGCATAATACTGCACTTATTTATTTATGGTCAAAAAGTCAAATAAAAAATTGTTGAAATTCAGTTAAAAATAATATTGAAAAAAACTCATTAACATTTCAATACTGTATGGTGAATTCTTAATTAAATGGGAAAAAATGGTATTTGAATAAATATGAAAAAATAAAAACAGATACAATCTGAATAAAAGAAAAACATGAAATATAAAATATAAGTAAATAAGCACAGTAAAACCTTTTTCACATCATAAATAAATTCTATTTTTCATTAGTGAGTCTATATGTGATTTAATTAACACCTATATGTGTGTGTTTGGTTCGGTGTCCAGTGTAAAAAAGGTTTGACATTATGTGATAACTCACTGAATAGAATGAATAATACGGTTTGAAACCAAACCAAAGAAAAGAATGTAAGAAAATGTTAACAAGCCAAGCAATTCCTGAAAGTAACAAAACCAGTGACAATCAGACACACAAGTGACAAGGGGTGGGGTAGACAGACCGAGCGTGGCGAAAGCTCTCAACATTCAATTTAATTCCTTTTTACCAAAAAAAAACATTTTGTAACATTTCATTACTAAACGAGAAGCAGATGTGAGTAAAATACTCAATAATTAATTGATCAAAGCACCAATTTTGTTACAAAATTATAATGAAAGTTAATTAAAGAGGGCAGCTAAGCATTGTTAAGTATCTGCATTGTTAGACACTGAGACAGGCATATATCAAATTAATATTATAAAGCATTGTTAAGTATCTGCATTGTTAGACACTGAGACAGGCATATATCAAATTAATATTATAAAGCATTGTTAAGTATCTGCATTGTTAGACACTGAGACAGGCATATATCAAATTAATATTATAAAGCAATTTGTTTTTCTGAGAAAATGTATTCCCTTATCATCATTTGATTTCCGCAAAATTAAAAGAATTGTTTTGTCCATATATTTCGAACCTATCATCAATTTTTGACTTCTTTTTTTGTCAGATTCTGATTGATCATTTTAGAAATGCCTCAAACGAAATGTTACAAAAGGTGACGGTTACAATATGAGGTAATAGGAAGCTCGCAAGCGGCACAAAAGCCTTTATCGTGCGGGGGACAAACCTCGATGGTAAGAGGTTAGCTAGCGAGAGGCGAGTCTGCTGGGCGCACGCTGAGAGACATTGCAGCAGCTCAGAGGGAGGGGGGACAGTGCCCCCCCCACCTGCCGCCACCTCTGCCACCCCTAAACCCCCCACACCCTCCGACACCACATCACAGCCGATGCTCTCATTCATGTTGTATATCTGACGCATCAATTCGAGACGGTGCCTATATTGGGATACACACCATATGCTAATATGTCTTTTTATATTTTTTTTATCTTTTATCTTTGTTTAAATCAAAAGAAAAAAAAAAAAACACTTATTATTTTTATTGAATGCAATAATAATTCAATTAACACTATTTATATATGAATGAAGTATAAAATATTTTTTTTTATTTAAAGAGAAATTGAAGCAGGTATAAATAAAACCTATTAATCCATTAAAAAAAGTAACCAAAACATTAAATAATGTAGTTCTCCATGTTCATAAAACAATTATGTGCCAATGAAAATTAAATAATAATTTGTATTTCGAGGGATCTGATTTTCAACAATATGAAGAAAACTTTTACAACTATGTATTATTTTGAGTTTGAAGGATTTTTGAATCATAATTGAGAACTCTTCATCATTCGAGGAAAATAAATTTAATTTTGAAAGAGCATAAAAAGTGTGCAAAAGAAGTTACCCATGTCCATATAGGGCTTGAAGGTTTTGTAAGGAAACCTTAAAAGTTTATACAAAATATTCAAGTACTTACACATTTACTAAGTTTATAAAAAAGATAACTTTATATCTATGTTTGTGCAATTCGAAATATTGATTATTTCTTTATGTTATTTATTTTGCAGTTACAAATTCAACATGAAAATCTTGGAGGAATAAAGATGAAAATATTATTTTGATATGAAATAGAAGTGATAGTATTTTAATTCCTCATCAGCTTGCACGGACAATGAAAACAAAAGAAAACATTTAACACAAATATGTAAAGCAAATGACACAAATAACCTTGATTAAAATGGAGTCAATATTTGAATATTTCTACATGGCATGAACCAAAAATGTTTTTATTATTTGTGAAAATAAAAACAAGAAAATAACAATAAAAATATCATAAAATGGATATTGTGCATTTTGAGGAGAAAATAATGCAACAAGAGAATGAAATTGGATGATTTGAAATGAATTATAAATGATTTGAAATTAACTATGAAATGAACACAAACTATATATTTACCGTAATTTTTCAAGTGTCCAATAATGGGTAGCTCCATTCTTTGTGTCTGTAACCTCAACTGCAACACAAGTAGGTGGATAAGGTCTGCCGTATTCATCATCTTCGTCTGGTCCAGATCTGTTGGCTGTAAACTCTGGAGGAAGAGGGGAATAAAGTGTGTCTGTCAAGAGGGTGAATTGGAATTGCACCTTTTTCTTCAATTCAACAGATATTGCATTTGCTTCCTTCAAGAAAATGGCATTGCCCCACAAGTCGTCACGTAGAGAAGTGAACTGATGATACTTCCACTTGCGGAAAGCCCAAGCTGCCAGTCCAGCTTCTCGGGCAGACCAACATTCTGTTTCAAACAAAGGATTCACTGAAAAACAAGTAATAAGTTAGATCTGATTGGTTACTTAAATATAAAGGGTATCAACACAAAAAATATATTTAGGACTTATTGATTAAGTGGTGTTAAATTATAAAGCTTTGTGGTAAAAAAGGAACAAGAGATAACATTACATAGGTATTTGGTTTTTGCATATATTTTAAGGTATGCACTGCCCCTTGATTATTACAATGTTTTGATTCATAGCAAAGAAAAAAAAAACAAAATAGAATCTCTAGAAAAATAAGTTTTTTCAAATGAACAATATTATGAATTAAAATGAACACTTACCAAATATGTCTTCTTCATTATGGAAGTCTTCTGGAGTATATGAACTATACATTGACATTGTAACACTTTGTTCTTCTACTTGCCGTTGAAGGGCATCTATTCTTGCTTCATAACTCTGAAATTTTATGGCATATCTTAAATAATCTGAGAATTTTTAATCCATAAAATACAAGAATATACTACGAAAATAAAATATTTCTTCAAGATCACGGATTCTAAATTCAATCATTATTATTCCAAGAGTGATAATAATGCTAAGACAACATATTCACATATAATTTTAATGATACAAACAACAAATAACGGATTAAACATAAGTAGATTCTTTTTGATATTACAGTCAATTTAGATTGGGAAAATAATGTGAATCATACAGTTGTTAAATATTTGTTTGAGAACCAATATATAACATAAAAAATAATATTATAACATTAAAAATAAAATAATGCAAGTACCTTTCTTTGTTCTTCAAATTCTTGATCAGCTTGTTCCTTTTCTTTTCTAAACTGTTCTTCAAGAGCACACAAACGCTTCTGCATTTCTGCTTTTAAATCAATACCCTGCTTTTCCAAGAGCTCGCATTGGGCAAAGTTCCAATCAACAGTCTCACCAGTTGCTGGAGGAGTAATACAATTTGTATGAAGACACATATAATATCAAGAAAAGAAAAGAATCTATATTTGGGTATATCAACATTGAAAAGTTTTTGGGTTGGTAATGAATTGTATGTGAGTTTATTTTGTTTTATGTAAAAAAAAATCAAAATTAAATATATATTACCTGGTGTATCTAAGGGATTGGGTTTCTCTTTACGCTCTCTTGCTTGTTCTGGATGAGTGAATCTGAATACATGATTTTTGCCAAGAATCACTCTAGAGCCAGTTTTTAATATAATCGGTTCAGTTACCTGCAATACAAAAAAATATTAAAACTGAACACTGATCAAATTTAAGTTTTTTAGATGTCTAGATAAAAATTTAAAATGTCATTAATACCTCACGTCCATTGACATAAATTAGGGCAGAGTGGTGTGGAATGAGACAGATAACTCCATCTGTATTTTCAAATATGCAATGCTCCATTAAGATATGTGATCCACATAATTGTATATCTTGGGGGACATTTGCTTCAGATGTTCCCAGGCGGGTTATACCTGAACAAAAAGAAAAAAAACAATAAATACTAATACAACATTTGGAAATTGAGATAAGAGATTTAAAAATTAAAGTGTTTTCAATATCGGCTAGTTTAAACACTAATTTAGTATTGAGGAAATCAAAAATTACCATCTTTTATATAATAGATGAGACACTCAGACAGATTTGGATCTTCATTTAAGTTGACAAGATGTGGTGTCTTCTTTGGAGAGAATACACCAACAGTGACACCTTCCTTTACAGCTACTCCCATTTCAGCAAAAACTGCCTCACGCTGTATGCGGATAGCTTCAGTACGTTTCAATTTCTCCTCCCACGTTTCATTTAATTCTGAAACAAGAATACACAGTAAAATTTTTTACTTATCAAAACGTTGTAAATGAAACTGATAAAATATTAAAATGTTTAATCTGTAAAAGTTGTCACCAAAAATTTATTGCAAACTGTGTGTATTATTTTGATTGATAAGTAAAAAGTTTGATTCAAACAAAATTTCTAATTCTATCAAAATATTGGAATAAATATAAATTAATGTTCTAATCATGAAGCTATAATACTAGTTCTAATATTATTTTTTGATATCTTATCACTTCCGGCAACAAGTTTATTGGAGTAAATCATAAACTCTAGTTAAAAAATGGCACCCGAAAGAAATGATATCAATTAAATAAATATGAATAAATATAATATTACTGGAAGAAATACAACAATAATAATAAATACAACAATACAATTTATGTTTGTTATTTACCTGCTATGAGTTTTTCTGAAGCTTGCAGTTGATCAACTGCTTCCTCTGCAATAGTAGTAGCTGCTCGACTGAGTTTTGGAGTACCAATTTCAGATTCACTGATACAACGCTCTCTATGTTCCGGATTGTTATCTTCATCTCCTGTAAATTAAAAAAAACATGCTTGAACTTTCTCTTGTATTTCAAATATAAAAATGATGTGTTATTTGGGGGTGTACTATTTTATTTAACATACATTAAAACAAAGTGTAAAGTTACTAAATCTTCGATAACAAATAATTATACAAATAGGTCAATGATAAAATTGATGTGTTTCAAAATCAATAAAGTTTACATGAATAAAAATAAATTAAAATAAACTAAAAATATTGACAAACAGTTAGGTACTAAAGTAGGTACAGATAATTTTGTTTGTGGCATAAAAAATATATTATTGATTGTAAATAATTAATTATGCACAGATGTATAAAGATATTCTAATAAATATATCTACGGTTAAAAATGATTATATGTCGAAGAAAAGGCATTATATAAATAGTAAAAAAAGCGATGTTGACATAACATGTGATTTTATAAAGCACATATATATAAATACAATTTTGTAAGATATTTTAATATGGGACTTCAGACAAATTCAGAGACAATCAAAAGTACACAATATGTAGTAAGGTTATATAGACACAAAGCAAATAAGCTGATATCAATTTGAAAGGCTGTGTAAAAATTTTAATGATACAAATTGATTTAATTTTTTTTGATGACCAATAAAATCATCGCGTAACAAGCCTTTCGAATGTTTCGATAAGTGATTCACAAATACTAAACTTACCATGCAATCTGAAAAGAAGGGATTTTGAACCATGCACATTTCAATAAAAAGAAAGCTAATTTGTCTTACTAAGATTTTGTCCGTTGTTTTTCTCATTTCATCTACAATAATATATTCCATGTACCACTTTGGGAGATTGCCAATTAGAAAATCAATTCTGCTTTAGAGTAAATTTAAATCTACCCAATTATTGTGAATTGATCAGTGTATTGCGGTGGCTGCCTTTGCAAATAAAACAAATAAAGAAGTTCTCTAGTGATGGTGGAGTTGCTTACAAACACAAACTAATATGAAAAACATAAATGTAAGTACAAGGATACATTTGAGGAGGTTTTCTTAAGGATTCAAATTTGGAAACTTAAAACCTGTTTAGAAATAAGTAGTAAATATTAATTTTTATGCAAAAAAGATGTAAGATAAGTCTTTGAATGTATCCTTGCAAAGAATAAAGTAAATTGCAAAGTATCTAACAATAAGAGAAAACAAAAAAGAGAACACATCCGCAAATCAAAATTGGCAGCAACGTTATGTATTGGTTTTCCCAAAGTTACTTACTATTATCTTCTTTCTTTTCATACAACACTTTGCCATCGGGCCCTAAAGAATAACAAATAACTTCTATTACAACAATTCGAACATCCACTTCATATTTTTTGTGTATTGAAAACTTAATTATTATTTATGTAGGTATTTAGTTAATCTTGCGTACAATAACAATCATTCCAAAAATATATTCTATATGAGGTTAGTAAAGGTATAGTAATAAAAGATACAGACCTTCTTGTACATCGATGCCTTCAGCTTTAAGCAGCTCTCGCAATTTTTGGATTTCCTCTTTGAGTTCCCGAATAAGTTTAGCATTGGCATCCTCATTGACAATCGCCTTACAGACAATTTGTTTAGCACGATCAGCGTATCTGAAGGGATTAAAAATTATAATATATTCTCAGTAGCTTTTTTTATATAACTTATTAATCTCATTCAAAATATAAAAATAAATACATGTTAAATAGTTTGTTTTGTTGAAAACATTGTGAGGTTCTATTGCTCATAAATAATAAATATATCTTTAATGGAAGGTACTATTTTTCACTATAATATGTATGTATTCTAAATTTAATGAATATTTATTTTTCAGTCAGGGAGAAATTATCAATTTATATTCTGTATATATGTGTATATTATAAAAATATAGTGAATAGTTAAAAGGTATGTACAAAAAAAAAAAAATAATTATTTTTACCCAATGGAACTTTGGTGTCCCTAAAATACAATGATATTCCTTATAATATTTAATGAAATGTTAGCCCACCTTAATGTACTCAAAGTTTCATCATAATTGATGTCAGCTGGAGAAATAGCAGCTATCATAGCTGTTTTTGAGTTTCCTCCGAGGTTCTCCCTAAGAAGCCATGTAAGTACTGAGTCACGGTATGGAATAAAGTCTGCCTTCTTAGATTTCTTACTTTTTGACGCCTGCAACAGAGTAAAGCAAAATGAAATAAATACAATTTGATATGCCTTGAAACATGAATTTTATAAAAATTCAATTGAAAAGCAGTTTTAGCAGCTTTTAGATTGAGTCTCTAATAAGAAATTATATGATAGATCTTCATAAGAAAGTTAAATATGTTTGATATGAGCAACAATCACATACTTTGCTATCATAATTATAAATATAAAAAGCAATATTTAACAGAAAACAAGTGATTCATAATATGATGTATAACAAAACAAAAAGTGTTTTTTAAATTAGTTTGCTTCAATTATAAATAAATATCTGCTATAGAAAGTGGATTAAACATCATTAAGTATACATGAAATGTAAAAAAAAACCACACATGAACAATGATTGTGAATGAAATTAGGAAGCAAGCCATGAAAAATTGGCCACTTACCGACTATATGCATATCCCAAGCAAGTTTGAAAAATGTTAAAATGTTGAGTTTAATGATTTGAAAAGACAAACAATCCATAAAGGGATAGTCTACAATGTGTATATGACATGAACAGATAGAAATAAAATATACAAAGAAAATATTACATATTTTCTTTAACCCACAGAAAAACATGAAACTTAGAATAGTCATATGAGGGCTATTCATAATATTTTAATATCAATACAAAAGAATTTACAAGAGCGAAATAAATAGTTAGTAGTTACAGATATACATATATTTGATAACATACTACATAATATGGTTAGGAAGAATGGGAAAACTACAATTTTCTATTGTTACAATGAATGAAGTTAAATCTGTTATGAAAATTGGCTTACCATTTCAGCGAGAGCTGAAATAACCTTTCCCAAAGTGGTAAGTGACTTGTTAATGTTAGCACCTTCCTTTAGTCGAGTTCCTTTAGCTCCTGTAGAGTCTGCCCTTTCAGAACCTGCAAGATCTACCAGTGATATTTTGGATACCTAAAACCATAAACAACAAATGTCAATTGTTATTCATATTATCAGTTGAAAAATGAGATATATAGTGCATTCACTATAATATTCCAGATTGTCAAATATGCAAACTTACCAACACAAAAACACGAAAGAAGTTATTATAGTGAATGAAGTATACCATTAAAAATAGTTGTATTGGTTATTGATAAATGAGATATTCCATTAATAATTACAAAAATTTGAGTTTCATGATATAAAAAGTATATGCCTCAAGTGTGAAGAGGATTCAATTCAACATAATTATTACAAAAGATGGACAAATTTTAACAGGAAATGATTATATATAATAAACTTTAATCGAGCCACTTTATTTCTTTCTTTATTTCGTTGTTTTACTTTGATTTATTAGATAGAAAGCTCAAATTTTCTATTTGATATTTTTAGAATCTGCGATGAGTTGCGATGAGCATAGTATGTATAAGTGGATCACATCTGTTGTTGGTCCTATTACTGAATGACATTTAAAAGAATATAGATAACATATACTAATGGAATTTGTAAAATGATGTCGCATACCTTCTCTGAAAGAAGATCAGTGGTAATATCATGTTTTTGCTGGGTAAAGAATATTGTAAAAACTGCATGAGATCTGCTGGATGTTTCATTCATATTGGTCGCTGCCACAGTTCTGAAAAATTTAGTTGATATAATATGTTTCTTTGGATGTCACAAACTAATTGAGAAATATCAACAATAGTTTATGAAATTATCGCCGTTAATGTATGGATAATAACCTCGCTTTGTTTCCTTCATCAATGAGATCATGAATGTCTTGGTAGCTGGTTACAGCTAATTTGGAAAGATCTTCAACGTAAGGTCCAAGAAGTGGATGCTCACGAACGCGGAGATTCCCTTTATTTTTTGGATTCAAGAGATCTCGAACACGCTCACAGTAAATTTCCATGTACGAAACTTCCACCTGAATATTTCAAAATAATGAAAGAAATATATTTTTAGAAACATTAAGTATGAAAATTGTGAAATTTTGTTCAAATATAATATTATATAGTAAACAAAACGTAGACATTATTTATCAAACTATCCTAGGTGCACATAACAATGTAGTATGAACCAATAACTTTTTTAATTTTAAAATTGTTTAAAACTTTTTTTAATTTTAAAATTGTCAAAGAAGATAGTTTTGAGCAAAAAAAATTTAAGAGAATTAAAATGTCACTGTAACAAGTGCATGAAATATATACTCATAAATTCCTTGTGCTGTAGGTGAATGAAATTGGTCAAGACGAGATTCAAACCCACGTCTTTTGGATAACTAATTCAGCATTCTAGGCACTCTGCCACCGACCCATCATACTTAATCAATTCTAATTCAAAATCAAATCATTTATACTCTGATGACTTACAGAATATTTGAGGTCATCGCTTGTGGTCTGCTTGATGCGCCTAAATAGATCTTTGCATATTTGTGGTATTATACCTTCTTGACCATCTTCTTGTTTACCCATCATGGTGTATGATTTACCAGCACCTGTTTGTCCATAAGCAAATATGCAAATGTTGTAGCCTGAAAAAATAATTAATATTTATATTTTATTTATTCAACAACTGGTGAGAAACAATAAAAAATCCTACATGATTTTGGTACTGCACATATATTCAAAAATCTATGCTAGAATCATAGAATTATAATATACGCTGGAATCAATAAAGTTATTTGATTTTTTTTCTTAAAATGTTTGATGCACTTACCATCAAAAGAATGCTGCAACATTTCTTCACCAATATCTTTGTATACCATAATTTGTGAAGAAAAATCTGCATCACTTGGCTACAAAATGAAAATAATTATTTAAACATAAACCAATTAAAAAAATATATAAACTTCTTTTTATAAATTCAACACAAGGTAATAAGAATAAGAAGCTTTGTTCTAAAATTATATCAATATCATAACAAAATATCATTAGTTAATTATGCAATTTAAAATTTATTAATTTATTTAAAATTTATAGACTACAAGAGTCAAAATACTCACATTGTGGGACCAATAAGAGAAATCAAAATTGAAACTTTTGATTGCATCCTTTGTACCAGGAGGAGCCTTTGGATTTACAATGGCTGAAAAAATAACGCTTTTTTTAATAAATAAAATGTACCCATAATATAATAGATAAAAAACTAAACCAAAGAATTCGCGAAATTTAGTGAATGGTTGATTATTCTCAGATTATATAGATTATTACGTAAATTACCTAATCATCAAATTGCGTATTACGAAAATACAATATGGAAATAATAAATTCAATTTAAATAATAAGAACATAGAACTCTTTCAAAACAATGCAACGGAAATCTCCCAGGGGCGCAATATTTAAGTATGAAATGGGTTAAGTTTATGTGAATTGCCTCGCGTGTATGGGGATGCCTTTTAGGAAAAAAAAAAACCTTCAGAGTCATTATGTTCCCAATTCCATTTACAAAATTGCTTTGGTCCCACTAAAATGATCGTGCGACAAAACTGAGCGAGGAAATTATGCATTGAGAAACGCTTCAAAATACGACATAGCATAACGGAGTATGACATGTCATAATAACGTTCAAAGCCACACAACGAAAATGAATGGGTTCAAAAAAGATGTAATTAAAAGTATGTATTCCTAAATGAAAAGTTAATACAGATATATGCGTGTGCATGAAAGAAAGTAGTGTAATATGCGTGTACTGTTTATTGATTTATCCGCAGAAAAATGAGTAGCACTATTATAACCAAGTTTGTAGTGGTTTTTAGTTACCTTTGATTAGTAAATTATGTACTTTGGTTCAATATAATGCTTAGGTATTATGTAGGCCAAATTTACTAAGGGCGCCATGAAAATAAAAAAATCTTACGATTTTTTATAAACTGTTATAAACATGAAATAACGCATGTTTAAGGAGAATATTGTAATCTGGACGAAAGGACGAGATAGTTGGGGGATATTTAAAGAATTAACAATGCTAAAGAAAACATACGATCAAATGAAATGCGGGGGCTGCCCATGGAAAAAAAAACAAGTGAATATCATTTTAAATAAGTAAATAGACGAAAAAAGAATAAAATAATAATTATAAAATAAATTATTTATAAAAATATATAAAAAAACACCTAGTTTCAATCAATAAATGAGTATGAACTATGTTTGATTCTTGCCTCTGAGAATACGGGCTGTGTTCGGCGAAAGCGCTTAGATTCATTAAAGTCATACTCATTTGTGGATTAAAACTATGTGTTTTTTATTTATTTTTGTAAATAACTTAATTTATAATTATGAATTTCCACCGTGTTAACGAAAAAACTTGTAAATTATTAAAAAAATAATTATTGAGAACCAGATTTCTCATTGAAAAATCGAGAATAAATATTTTTTGAACGGAATTGACTTTTATTACAACAGAATATTTTTCTCAGTTTAGGAGAGACGATAATTGTGTGGATAAATAATACGGAACATCTTTTATAATATCTGGTCCAAAATTGAATTCTAAAAATCGTGAAATTAGGCAGCTTTAGTAACTTAAAAGTTCGAGTTTACGAAAGCCAAGGTTCCACATGTAGTCAAATGACCTATGCTGGTATGAGATATAGAATAAAAAGTATTTGATGTCGGGATGCCCTTGTGCCGCTATATAATATGAAGATGGGTATCTACAATCTATGTACATACTACAGCGCGGTCAGAGAGGCTATTGACATGTCAAGATTGAATCACTTGTAGCTTAGGAAAATTTTCAATATAAATTCGCTTCGATCCTAATCTCAAAGCAATCTCCTGGGCATGTTTACATATGGTATGTATGTATCACCAAACATCTTTTTAATGTCATTTCTATCCTTGTGGATTATTCAGTGGTTTATTTATATTCATAAATTTAAATTATTTATATAATCAAGAAGCCGCACTTGGCTAAATATCCATACAAAATATAAATACCTACCTACTATACTATAACAAAAAATATTTACCAAAATCTGAACTAAATGAAAGAATATTTTTTATTAAAATGTTTATTTAAATCGAGGATGTGCTATGGTAAAGTATAGAAAGCAAGACCAAGGAAGAGAAACAAAGAAAGAAAATAAAGATATTGAGGGGAGTTAGTCAGAATTTTTATTCTCCAATACTTTTTTCCGCAGTTACGTTAAACCTCACCACATTGCACGACTAATTTGTAATAAGAGGTCCCAACGCGACGTTTAGGTATATTATATTAGATTAATTAGAATTTTCTAATTACACCGCCACCTGTGAAGAACGGTATAAACTAAATTATTTTGTGATTACACATCCCCCCAGAGGTTGACCGTGAACAACATATTATAAAACGAGTGGGTTGTGGCCAACGCTAAACTCTCCACTACACAATGAAGCTTCCCTGCTAATATAACACTCTAATATCAATATGAAATCAAACAACTTAACATTGCCAAACATAAAAAAATTCTCTTGTTATGTAGGTATATTTTCCATACAATAATCTATTATTATGAACATAATTTTTCAAACGGTTGTATGTTTTTCTTTTAACGTTGACCAACTTTGAATGCAGTTTTTTGAAGATTATTGGTATTGTATAAATAAAAATATCTCAAATTTTCAGGTCGTGAGAGCATTTTTTCAGTTTTAACAGATGAAATCATAGAGAAACATTGAGAAAAATGAGCCGTTGTCTATGGAAAACTAATCAGCTCTAAGTTTATGTACTTAATACAACATATGGTATCAATATTAAGTTCATCGGCCTTTTAGTTTGATCTGTAGAGAGGACACAAATTTTCATATTTGTGTACGGCATACGGCATACAGGATACGGCATACACACAAAAACATCACAACAAAAGTATGCACTCTCTACATGATACCCATTGAGAAATTGATATAAAAAAAATACTCTTAAAAATTGTGAAATCATGACTCTCCACTATTCCACAGTAGTGGAGAGCAAAAAGTTGATTATGCAAATATCATTGGCGCCACCTATTTGCATTTTTTATCACTCGAATTTTACATTTTTGTATTAAAAGTTTAGCTCTTAATATAATGATATTAAACATCATAAATACTCGTGGACAAAAATACCTATCAGTGTAGATTTTTTAAATAGTTCATATTTACTACATACAAATGTATGATATTTGAAACCAACAAAAATATATATAAGCTGACTATTGTAACAAAAATTTATAGAAAACACATACGAATATCTTTTCATCATTAATGTCGTGTATGAAATTTTCATACACGACATAAATCCATGTTTCCATTATGTATTTTATTTCACAAAAAAAATACCATTTCGCATGCTTTGTGATTGGGGTAGGTGTACAATTTTTGACAGATATTAAAATTATGATAAAACTAGGCTTAGATAACATTTCGTTTATAAAACAAAATATGTTGTACGATAATTTTTCATTCCGTTTATTTATTAAATTGTTATATTTTTATCAATAAATAGTTTCAAAAATTAAAAAAATATATAAGAAGAAGCAAATATTGTATTGGTAAAAAATTATCTAATAAAAAATGTACTTTTCTTGATGTCTACAAACGAATATGGTTTCATAAATTGATGTCCTAGGCCGTCCTAGGGGATATTACAACTTATTATTCATATACCTACTTCGTATTTAGTTAGATTAACGAGGGAGAAAGGAAAAGAAGATAAATCGTCCCAGGGCAGTTTTGAGGCTATATCATGGGGAAATTTGTTCTAGGCGCAAAACTTGTAGAATGTTTAAACAGCAGTCAAATATATTAAAAAAGAGACTCCTAAGTAAGGATAGGTATAGAAAACCAAACTCATACATGACTCATACATGCTCTTTTATTTTTCTAACTTGTTACGATTCCTTCTATGAAGATCACACCATATTTTCAATGACACATACAAGTAGACTACTGCTGCCCAACTAGGAAACACTGTTCTAGGGCTAGCAGTTTGTAAAATTTGACAGTGACAATACAATGAACTGGGTGATGATAGTTTCCGCTCTACATACATAAGGTAGGCACACAATCAAGATACTTTGTACTAACAACCAATTAACCACTAGGTACTTCAAAAAACATCAAAACAGACACACAGCTCACATAAAACAGGTAAATACCTGTAATAATATATGTAAACAAAACAATTCCCGCATGATTTGACATTTCAAAACTATAGAGAAGAGGTCATAGATCAATGTCGTCAGGAGTACCAGATCAAATCAAAACATATAAAATATCATTGTTATAGTTGACCCCTTTATATTATTCCACTCTAATCGGCCTAGCTCAATTAATTTTTTATTTAAATAATAAAAATCATTAATTATATAAATATATATTTTTTAACATATTTACACAAACATACCATCACGGCACATCCCACAATATGGGATAACCAGCGACAGTTGTGTGGGTGTGATTTGCCTTATAAAAGAAAGCACGACACATGTATGTATGTCTCATCTCACCTTAAAAGGCAACATTCAGAATAGGCGGTGAACCTAGTTGCTGAATTTTATGAGATGTTAATTTACTTGTTGTGTTTTCGAATACCTACCCTGTTATTACGGGACAACCGAAATCGATCAGACCAAACAAATTTAAATGAATTTAAATCAACATATTCAAATGAATTAAAATAAAAAAAGGCGAATTGGTGAACGTCGCGTCGTGATGTTTGTAACAATATGAGAATTACGAATAATAAAATATTAGTAAAGAAAATTTGTTAGGTTTCTTGCATGTATGAAATTTAAAATGCATGTAATAAAAATAATTTTCCGTGCTAAAAAAATAAACGGATTTTCTCAAAAATATACCTACAAAGAAAATCCAATTTCATAAACAATTATACAAAATCGCAAAAATTTCTGTTCCGGAACAATTAGGTGCTGTGGGCGAAAAACTCCACGTACCGTGTCTGATCCGTCCCAATGGACCAACATAAATTACAAAGATGTAAAATGGCATCTCTTAAAGTAATATCAGAATGACAAAGGTTATATGTTATTACGGGGAAATTTTCTCGCATATTCTAGAATGTTTCGGAAAATTTCTAAATTAGTTTACTTGTCGTAGTCGCTCCATTGCGCTGATGAGAATATCAGATAAAGATATTTCATAAACTAAAGTTATGACATGTAAACTTTTTTGTATAATATGTTGAAACTCAACAGAAACGAAAACATAAGTCGGGAACATGATTTTCGAGGTTTCAAAAATTTAAATATACAAATTTCATCGAGCCGTTCACCTTTTTTTTGTAATTATGAACGCTTCCTTGTAATCTAAATAATACAACGTATTATTTAGATTACAAGGAAGCGTATTAGTTATAACCAACTGCTATTTACAGAAGCAAGAATCGTGAGACATAATGGTATTTTTTTTGTGTGCTATGAATCGAATCCAGGACGTTGCCACAGAAGTCAAACGGTTTACCAATATACAACAGCTGTCGAATTAATATTTTCATGGTATTTGCATCGTGCATTCGCATGGTGGAAATGACGCAAAAATAACAATCCACACATTAATTACAAAGATATGGGAAATTAAGACTCTACCAAATGATTCGGATAGCATAATATTATGTCCTCATGATGCCGTGGAATGTAGCAACTTTCGTGGCATAACGATACTCAAAACAGCGTATGAAGTGTGCGGGAATGTTGTTTGTACGACTGCTTTCATATGTAGAGAGGATAGTAGGAAAATATCAATCTGGCTTCAGACGTGGAAAGTCTATGATCGACGAAATATTCTCACCATGACAAATACTGAAGAAGACATTGATACTCACCATATTTTTGTGGACTTTAAGGCCGCATATGACACCGTTAACCGGACTAAATTATGTAAGGCGACAATAGGAAACTTTCCGAAACTTATCAGAATGGTAAGATTATAAATGTCTCACTCTAGGTGTCGAAATAAGATCCATTCTATACTTCGGAAAAATTCTGTCTCAGGGAGGATGACGAACTAGCCTGCATACTACTTAATTTTGCGCTTGAAAAGACTATAAAGGAGGCTAGAAAACAAACATCCGAAAAGATGTCAAATATTAGCATATGTAAATGAAAAAGACCTTACGGCCATAACACTCAATGATGTGAATGATGGTTTCGCTGAACTTGAAGAGGCAGCAAATCATATTGGAAAAAAACACTTCTCAAACGAAATATATGCTGGAAACACACCATTCCAAAGGGACATCGATTAGAGCCGGTACCCACAATATCGAGTGTGCGGACATATTTAACTACTTGGGGTCGTAACGGATGGTGATGAAGCTAATGTTGCGATCAAGAAAAAACTTGTTACGGTAAACAAGAGTTATTTTGGACTAGAGAGGCACTTTAGATCACGTGTACTGTCAAGAAACACTAAAGAACTCTTCTACAAAACTCTTCTACAAACTGTACTAACATACGGCTCTGAGTGTTCGGTTATTGCTAAAAGGATATGAATGCGTTACTGGTTTTCGAGAGAAAATACAAAGAAAATTTTTCGTCCGCTCTGCGGTCAAGGCACGTGGAAAATCGGATACAATCATGAACTATAGAGCCTATTCAAGGAAAAAAATATTGTTCAAACATTAAAAAGGGAGGCCCCGCTGGTTGGGATACTTGCATCGTATGGACGAAGGCCAGACCTCGAAAATAATCCTCACAATAGGACCGGAGGGAAGGAGACGTAGTGGGAAGGTCTAGGCTATGATGTAGTCGACAGCGACCAGAATTGGAGAGAAAAGGCCACAGACAAGGTGCAATAGAGATGATTCCTTGAGGAGGCCGAGGCCTATACTGGGCTGTGGAGCCACTGATGATGATGATTTTGCATCGTGCAGCAAGTAATGCTGGTCTTTAAATGATAAAAAGAGTATTTTTCAGAAATAAATATTGTGTGAACATGACAATTTATTTGGTAATTTATCTAACCGTATGGGAACAATTTATAATATTTTCAAAAACAATCCGATTTCAAAATAGATTAGACGCAATAAGACCGTTTGAAATAAATGCTACACCCCTAGGATGACAATAAATTATTGCCTCGTAGAAAAACAAAAAAAAGTCGTGTCAAAAAGGGGTAAAAAAGATTATAGTTTACCTGTAGTGTTTCCGGACATTTCGATGATGCATTTTGACTCCTTTCCTACTTCCCTGGAGTTGAAGGGTCGCACCCTTACAGCTACCTTGACAGAAGACATGGTTGATGTTGTTACCAGGACACCTTACTTCTAATACAAGTTACAGCAGCTCGACCAGCGAGCCGCTGCGGGATTATACTAAACTGCTTCTGTAAAAACAAGAGAAAGAGAACAATCATTACTTGTATGTGGTTGACTGGTACAAATTGCCAATGGATAATATTACTTAAAAAATCTTTTTTTCCATAATAAAAGCATGTAATTATTATTTTTATTATAGATCAGTAAGAAAGAGACGTAAAGCTATAAGCAAATTATTAATTGACGAATCAGCAGAAAAATATTACAAATCCACCGTGGCTTCGTTTTCGAAATGTTTGATTCTTTAGTCACAGGTGAAACGAAAAGTACCTACGATAAATATATAGACTAACAAAATGATCTTAAATGTGACATTTTGTGATTGGGTGCATAATTTTATATTGTAATCATTACTAACCAAATAACAAAATGGTTAAAACATAATAGAGGATAATACCTATATAATAATGTAACGTTTTGTCTATAAGTTAGGTGCAATTTTTTTTATTAATAAATTAGCAAAAATAATTTAAATTAAAGAGCAATTAGATCTATTGGTTAGTACCAAAATAAACATTGTGTTAAATTCAATCAATGTTTAAATTAATGAACGATTCGATACATCAAAATAATTTAAATATTTTGACTACATCGAAAACTATCAGAAATGAATGGTTGACTCTACGAGTACTCGATTAATTGACTTTATTTTTTTTTTATTTTATTAATAAAAATATAATTACAATATTCATGTTATTTTGCCTAATCCTTCAAGGGGATTTTTGGCTGTGATCTTAATAGTAATAATATTATAATATGCAAAAAATTATAAAAATATGCATACATATATACATACATACACATATATAATATTTATTAAATAATAATTCACAATACTACATGCTTATTCAAATACTTCATAGAGTTATGTAATTAAAAATAAATATATTAAAATAAAATATCTTTTAATAAGGCAGCTATTTTTTGACTTCGATTATGATCGAAAGGGTCCATAATAATATTTGCAGTATGTAAGTTCATGTAATTACATTAAAATATTTTTTCTGAACTACAATTAATTTTATTCTAAAGAAAGGTATTCTGTGTGCAACTCTCATAGTGCTAAAAATCTGATTTTGGTACCTTTATAGGGGATTTATCAGGATTGGGAAACTCAGATGGCTTGGACATGTGGAAAGAATGAGGGAGCAACTGCCCGCCAGAAGTTTCCTTCACCATAGAGGGTGTGAGGCGCAGAGGGAGACCAAAGCTGAGATGGATGGACTGCGTCTAGGGAGACCTGGGGTCTTTGGGCGAGGTCAATTGGAGACATGAAGTCGCTGACAGATCGGAATGGCGAAAACTTCTTTTGGAGGTCAGGTCCCACCTTGGCATGTGGAGCGTATGATTGGATTAGTACGATTAAGAATGTACCGTTATCACAATCTGAGAACCGTTGTGTATTTCAAAAATCCTTTAAATGAAAACAAATATTTCATGTGTGTTATTTGCCCATGATTTTTGGAGATTAAATAAATTTTTTCAATATCAATATTTTTTAAAACAAGTGTGACATATAACATTGCTGAAAATTAGCCACACTGCGGGTCTCCTCGTAGTGTTCAGTTGAGAAAATGGTCTTTTTGTTGTAACACATTGGGTTGAAATTTCGCAATACAGTTTCTCTTTACAACAAGTAAATTATTATTTTATTAAAATTGGATTGCGTATAAAATAGGACACGGGATGGCTATTTTCACCTTTGTCAGTATAAAGATAAGCGGTGATAACGGAAAATCATCTCCCGGCAGGAAGGAAAGACGTAGCAAATCTAGAATATAAGGCACCAGATGAAATTAATTCGTTCAGCTATTAATTTTGTTAAAAAGTAGGTACCACGATCCTGCTTTTTACATAGAGAAATGTTTTTGTAACTTTCTAAATTGACTCGCCTCGCTAGATTGTATATATTTAAATGCTATGCGAACAGTATGCAAAAAATAATCTAAAAAAGAAAATTGTTAAATGAGCAATGAGAATATTGTTTCTTAGATTTATTTGAGTATGTACGTATATTTTTAAGGATCTTCTTTGTCTTTTCTGAATTATTATGAAATTTGTGCGATTTCATAATCCGATAGACAATGCTTTTCCCCAAACAGCGTGTATTTCCGATGTGACGGTGGCTCTATATCTTTAATTGACTATGCCCATGAAGTCCAGGTCCTCCTGAACGCAGTCTCATCCATCATAGTTTAAGTCCCCCCCCCTACGACTCCTACCCTCTGGTCTATGGTGAAGGACCCTCCTAGTAGCTCACTCATTCTTTCCACGTGCCTAAGCCATCCAATCCATTTTTCCAATCCTGATGAATCCCTTGACATCCACATCATCGTAGAACTGGTATAGCTCGTGATTGTACTTGAATCTCCACACATCACCCTCCCAAAGAGCTCCGTAGATTCATCGCAGGATTTTTCTTTTAAAAGTGGTATGTTGATTCTCATTTCTTTTAATTAGGGTTCTGATCTCAAAATCATGCATAAGTCAACACTGGTCTGATTATAGTTTTATATAGTGTCAGCTTGGACATTCTCTTTTTTTTATACACCCTATAAAATTCTATACTAAGAATAGTATACACCGTTGGTACTCTGTACTAAGAAAAAATACTACTCTATATCCCAAAGGGTTATTTTCAAACACCTAAAAAATCAATTAAAAAAATAAAAACACATATTTTCATTATTCACGGGTAAATAATAAATAACTTCTGGGATGAAAGATAAAAATTCTGAGATAATGAGGGGTACGAAGAATCGATAGTTCTGGGATGAAATGAGATAAAAACATTTTCAGAATACAAGAACGACAAAGACAGCAAACGAGCAGCATCATATTATAGAGCAGCAGAATTTTGAACATGTTCATTATTTGTTCGCCTAGACATCAATTTATTATTTAGCGCATTCTAAAATTGCCAAAATCGTAGGTAAACCATAGAATATTTATATTGCCAAAGACTGATTGTCAAAAAATATATTTTATTACTTATTTTCAATCGTACTGAACAATAAATTAATAATTAAAAACTTTTATTGTGTTAAACAACGTGGCGGACTTATTGCCCGCAGGAAACTTCTACCAGTCAACCAACACAGTAAATTAAATTACGGTCTGTTGAAATGATCTACATCAAATGAAACGTTTCGGAAAACAATAACTACGATGCATGAGACTTGCGAATGTGCCTATAATATGAATGTAATCATATAAAAGGTGGTCTACATAAAATAAGGTCTATATAAAATGCGGTCTACACAGAAGGAGGTCTGTAGCAGGACAACGTCTGCCCGGACCCACTAGTAATGCATGTAATTGTAATTTTATATAAGCGTTGAATAAATCAAATGACTAATATACCGATGTGTAAATTAATATAAGCATTTCATTGATTATAAAGGTCGTTTACCCAGTAAAATAAATTATAGAAATAGGCAACATATATTATGGAAACGTATTGTGCGGCGCCAGAATGTCTCAAAACATAAAAATACATTTAAAGTAAGTATCGGTACAATACAATTTGAACTTTCCTGTAGCCTCGGCAAATTAGGGTTAAGCTAATTGTTTCTGTCACGCAGATTATGAAAATATACCTATTTATTTACATAAATACTTCAATTTTACAAAACGACAATGCTAACGCTAAAAATGGATTAAATTTGTACATAGGATTCATAACCAAAAATTTCACAATGAAAATTAATGGTAAAGATTAACACATGCATCAATAAAAAGTTCTCTTTTTAAGAGGGTTACAACGTACCTATTTTTTCAATTTGAATTTGCATCATTACTACAAAACGAATCATTTTGAAAAAAATAACCTAGTTAGTTTGGATATTAATAAAGAAAAATATACCTCAACTTTTTAATTATGTTTCTATATATTCTTGTAGGAAAATGATAAGCATACCCCAATTTTTGACATTTATCTTAAATTTCTAAAAAACTGTAAGGTATAGGAGCATCATATTTTTTATAAATTAAAGAAGATCAAAATATCTACAAAAATACGACGTATCGTTGCATTAATGCATCAGGTTAAGTTAATAAACCAAAAAAACTTTATTTCGCAATGGCGTTGAATGGAGAATAAATGTTTTTTAGATTTATTTACTAAACCTGAAGCATAAATGCAAAGTCACATCAAATAATCCTAGATATTTTTATATTCTTAAATAAAAAAAAATATGTTGAACTATGTTTTATATTTAATTAAAAATATAAGATAACTGTTGAAAATCGGAGTATGCCATTATTTTTCTAGAAGAATTTTTACAGAACATCATCAAAAAGTAAAGATATATTTTTCTTTATTAATACCCAAACTATCTAAATTATTTTTGTTCAGAATGATTTGATAAGAAATAATGATGGTACATCAAATTGAAAAATAGGTAAGTTGGCAGCAGTACCCCCTTAAAAATGTAAACTAATTTACAAAAAAATGTGAATCAAAATTACTGACGACATAAAATAATTACAAATAAGTTCAAAATTATCTAAGTTGACGGTACAAATATATTTTATAATTATATGCATATGTTTAGTTATTAAACTTACATATTGAGTCTTGTACATTTTCTTAAATAAGCTAAAAAATTTGGATGCGGGATAATGAAAAATATCTAAGTGTTAGGAATTGTAGGAATTGTATTGTCAATCTGGTGTCTTGTGACACATTTAATTAAATTCTTGACAAACAATCAAGAATAACTTATATAGGTAGACACTACATGAAAACTATCGTGAAATTGTTTGTAGTTCCACGAATGTTAAATTTGGGACATAAGCATGATTTCTAGTATAAAGAAATAGGTTTTGAAATTACACATTTTATACATTATGTCAAGTCTGAAAATAAGCATGATTTCTAGTAGAAAGAAATATGTAGGTTTTGAAATTACACATTTTATACATTATGTCAAGTCTGAAAATAAGCATGATTTCTAGTAGAAAGAAATATGTAGGTTTTGAAATTACACATTTTATACATTATGTCAAGTCTGAAAATAAGCATGATTTCTAGTAGAAAGAAATATGTAGGTTTTGAAATTACACATTTTATACATTATGTCAAGTCTGAAAATAAGCATGATTTCTAGTAGAAAGAAATATGTAGGTTTTGAAATTACACATTTTATACATTATGTCAAGTCTGAAAATAAGCATGATTTGTAGTATAAAGAAATAGGTTTTGAAATTACACATTTTATACATTATGTCAAGTCTGAAAATAAGCATGATTTCTAGTATAAAGAAATATGTAGGTTTTGAAATTACACATTTTATACATTATGTCAAGTCTGAAAATAAGCATGATTTCTAGTATAAAGAAATAGGTTTTGAAATTAAACATTTTATACATATGTCAAGTCTGAAAATTATTGTCAATCAAAAATCACAATTAGATATTTTTAAATTAAGAAAGGAAAGAATGATTAATTAAAAAAACTTATATACCTAATGGTATTCTTAAGTCTCTATATTTAGTTAAATAAATAAATTAGATCAACCACCACAATTTGAGTGTCGATAAATATTTATTGAAAAATAAGTCTTTTATAAACTAAATAAAATGTATATTAATAAATAACTAATATGAAAATAAAATAAACGTAAAAAAATGAAGTTTGTAAAAAAATGTAGTTTATGATTCAACTCAATAACACGGCATAACGTTGCATTACATAATAATAATGAACACTTCCTTGCACCCTGCGCAAGTGCCGAGTTTATTGCCGTATGGCAATTTCTTACAACTAACCAGTGTTTCCAGCCCAGAGAAGCAATATTTGCGTGAGAAATAAATTTAAATAAATTTCTCCTCTGCTGGGAATCGAACCCAGGACGCCCGCACAGAAACCGAACGGCTTACCAACTGTGCCACGGCGCGGCGGTCGGCCGTACACACAAAAGCAAGACATGTTTTTTTTGCAACCGTCGTAAATAATGAGATTGTTTTGAATAACATTAAACATAATTTAAACAATGTGTTATTTATTTTACATATAGATTGGATGAAGTCCCGTTTTGATTTTATAAACTTTTGTGCCATGATTTTTCTTGACCAGACCTAATCGAGGTAATTTATATTAAGCAATAATATTCCATGACATATTTGAAGTTGTAGGGATGCGCGTTTAAAAGCGGTGTTTGACACGAAATTACTGAAATTCATTGAAAATACTTCTGCTCATTATCACATAATACTTACTACATTTTAACTAATAATGAGCAGATAATTAGTAAAATTTAATATACAAATCCAAAAATGGTAGGTATTTCATAATTCAAATAATGTAATTTTTGTGTGTGCGTTTATTAATTAATTTCATCTTTATTTTTTACAATATACCTACATATATACAAATAAAACGATCAACAACGCCCCAATACTTACGTATTATTGTCTATTTATGTATATTATTAGGAGTTTACATAATATAAATACATTCATGAAAAGCAAAATAAATATACCTATATTAAAATTTTACGACTAGGCACGAAAAAATATTGAATTAATGCGATAGGATAAATCCTGTTGTACTCGTACGTAGATAAAAATCCTATTGTACGTAGAAACACACAATGACGTAATGGGTTTCATGTCATATTCCCTGAAAACTGGCTACATGCTCAACTTTATAGATCACGAGTTGGAATATATGTCGGTCAGATCAGCTTAAGATCTTCATTGGTTTAGTTACAAAAGAGAGTGAATTATAGGTACAACTCTATTAAAATGGCAAACGTGACATGCTTTTTCACAATTCATTCTTCCATTATGAACGAAGAGCCAATGACTGCTAGACGTACGTCTTAGGATGGATACTATGAACCCCGATATATATGATTTGACTAAACACAGCCTTCAAAATTTCGAAAATTGCTATTTTAACACGTCAGTTATATTATGAGAGAGGTTTTTTTTATATTCACTACGGAAGACTATTAAAAATCACGCATTCCATTTACAGACACTTTAGTTGGCGAGAAACCCCCGACAAACACCTGTGAAGTTCAACCATTCAAAGTTATGACAAAATAATCACCACGCCTGTGATCGCAACGTGTATAGCGCAAAACTTAAGGACATAGCAATTTATTCAACTTTAAAGGTGTCTATCGGAGGGTATACACCGATCAGACTGTCTGTAAATGGAATACGTGATGTCTAATAGTCTACCATACTTAATATTGAAAAATCACGCTTCATACTATAACTAGCGTGTTAAAATAGAAATTTTCGGCATTTTGAAGGCTGTTTTCCGTCGTAAGCATCGCCACCTAGGGTTCGTTTCATATCATTAAATTTTATTTATTTTAGATTTGGTGCACGGTTTAATACATAATACATATCAAACATGACAAAGCAACCGTGCACACAAATATTCGTTGATACCTGCTATGGTATCCTTCAACAGAAAATACAGCCTTTATACAATGACGCATACATCACTGCAAAATCGAAAACATGTGAACATTTATATACTAAAGAAATGTTTTCACAATTATTATATCAGTTATCTCTATCTTTTCAAGTTCGCGTTATCTTTTTATGAAGTTTCTGTTAACATTAGGACCAACCATTAGAGTTCTATACCTACTAATCATTCGTATCCATTGGTTGTTCTTTTCTCCCTATTGTGCTGGGATTGCTAATCTAGAAGGTTCCATAAGGTGCTAAGTATTATTAAAATTATATCCGTTAACAAATTTGAAATATCACCAAATTAAACGAAAAAATATTTTGATCTTGTTTGTTAAAGGAAAAAGATGTAACCATTCAATCAAAATTAATTGTTAGTATAAATAATACCGTATTATTAAGTAATATGTCAATATAATATAATGCTATTCGGATAAACAATAACAGGGATAAATATATTAAAATCGGTAAAGATGAATATCTGAAATTCAGAAACCGATGATATGGGTATGGATGTTTACTTATTTTTAGTGATAACGGCAGATAAAATTATATACTTACTTTAATAATCTTTGTTTGAAGTAAAGCATTAAGGTAAAGGTTTGGCAATCTATAATTCAGGGATTAATGTTATTGCGAAGGGTAAGCAAATATCGCTTCTTAAGTATACTGAAACTGAAATTCATACAGATATTATTGATTGCTTGAAGCCGTACACGTTTCGTAGGTGAAATTTGCAATACATACTTTCAATGGTATCCAATGGCAAACAAATTTAGGGAAAATTAAATCAATACACAGTTTCGTCTAACTATTCAAATTTATAAAGTTTCGAATGACTAACATAAAAAAAACATTAAAATCGCACTTTATATCGAGTAGTCAAATTTTAAATACTTTAATATTAAGTTTATAAATATTATAATAATAAAAAAAATTATATTTCAGCATCTTCAGAGTAGTAAAAGACTACTCTGAAGATGCTCGTCTAGAGCGAAACTTGTAAGTCAAATTAAACCAAAGGGAAGAAAATTATAAAAGTGTTATTTTAATATATTATAATGGAATTACATCAAGTATTGTCGATCGAAAAAAGGAAAAAAACACATATTATTGTAAAAACCTGAAAAAATAAAGCAGAAAACGAGTAAAATAATAAATATGCGAGAGCAAAACAATAAAACGAACAACAAATTATTTTGTTGTTTTATCTTATGGAATAAGAAATATAAGTTATGTAAAACTGAAAACTTTTGAATTTCATAACAAGATTGTCATAGATTAATATTGTAGAAAAATATAGAAAGTAGGCATGAATACTAAACAGAAAAGTGAACATATATGTACAATCAATGAATATGTAAAAAATTATAAAAACTAAATTGATATAAAAAATACGATCAAAAGTACGTTATGGGGGTTAGATTTTGACGCTCGCTACTCAAAAAGTGAAATTTACGTAATCATTTCCTTTGCAAAATTCCAACCTTCTCCTTATAACATTTCAACCAAGAGAAATCTTATATACAGCATGATACATAAGGTGTGGCAAGTCATAATATCAGAAAAATATACTATCAACGGATAAATTTTCAATAAATAAACTCGGTATAGAAAAAAACATATAGCGTGAGCGTTTGAACATAAAAATGATTAAGGAAACGTCAAACCAATTTAAAATTTAGCTATTGTGTATGAAATAAAAAATAAAATCAATAAATAAAATCTAAAATAAATCTTTTTGAATTTTTCAAGATTTGAATTTTTTAAACATACGAGACGAAATACGATTTATTTGACATATTTGTTAAACATTTCGTGAATAAGACTCAGATAATTTACCACTCACCTAAGACTATTTTGAAGGATGGTGTCTTTGAAAAATGCTGAAAAAATAATCCATAGAGGCATTTAACAAAAGCCACTGAAATATTTACGTGATATTTATATATAATAACAGAAAACAATAAATTTATTGGTGCAAATAAAATAACAGATGGACGAAATGAACGTTCCTGTGCGTCACTACACAACCTTGGGTTTTCCACATCGACACATATAAGACGTTAAACACACTAAACTGAACAGTGCCAACCACTGTGCCGTTATGCACTATCTCCGTCTCCCTCGATATATCCTGCGAGTCACAGACCAGAACGAAACGGAAAATATAGAAATTCAGCTTTTAACTAAACAAACGCAGTCTCATTTTCGCAAATTTTCATGACCTCTCTCTCGCGGAAAGAGACAACATTTCGGATATTTTCGTATCTCGCATCCCTCTCCCACGTCACTATCACATATCTCCGAGTGAGACGGAGGGCGGTGTAAGACGCGCGCACTTGAAAATTACCACCCCTACCTCTACAGAGAGGCGGGGGCTGTTATTGAACAAGGATTAAATAAAACAAGATGTATTAGAAGAAAATATAAAATGAACTGAATCGATGCATTGCAGATCGAACGAACTAAATACAATCAATAATATAACAAATGAATTAATAATGTAATTACCGTGCAAACTCACAACGGGGCGACTTTAATTAGATTGTCGAGTTGGCGCGACTCGAATTGACGGCGGTTGCGGTAAACTTGTTATCGATATAGCGACCGTATGCGGACATCTTCAGCGGAACCTCTAGCTATCGAAGAACACTGCGCGCATCTTGTACCAATATGATGTTGAGAGTTGGGCAGTACCGGACGTCCGCAGGTCGCGGGCGGCGGGACAGTTATGGAGGACGACACAGCTGGGGGCGGCGCAAGCGCTTTTCCAACTGAGAAACCTCCGCGTCAGCGAAAACGGGAAACTGAATAAAAGTAGTCGATTCAGTTCTCGCGATCGATATCACAGACAAGCTTAAGATATTACCTTGTGTTTCAGGGACTCGATATTGAACATTTTTACGCGTACCTACATTGTCACTACACACACAAATCCCGATGATAATACAAGTATGTACGGGTGTTTGAAAATGATATGTCCTACTGGAAAATTGTGAGGAGGTCGAAGTCTTAGTAAAAACTACTAAGAGATTCCAGTAATCACCTTAAACAAAGATCTTTTCAGGCACTGAGCCTAGACGGTTCCACGTCGACAAAAAACTGATATTAAAGCATATCAAACGAGCCATTTACTTTATATTCAACAAAATGAATACTCAAAATATCAATACGAAATATGACAAAAGCAAATGCATTTTTTTTATCTCTGATAACATTCAAAGCACATTGTAATTATTGGCACATATATCTTATTTAAAATATGCAGAGAATTATCAACTTCTGTGTGAATTGACATAGCAATTCAGAGAATTATCAACTTCTGTGTGAATTGACATAGCAATTCAGAGAATTATTAACTTCTGTGTGAATTGACATAGCAATTCAGAGAATTATCAACTTCTGTGTGAATTGACATAGCAATTCGCACAAATGAACTATTATTTATTTTTCGTCATAATAATTTATTCGTATTTTTATTTATTTATACGTATTATTAGAAAATAATATTAATCCAACTTGAATATTCGCGTTTGAATAAATATTTTACATAACGCACGAGTTAGTGTTAAATAATTTAATAAAAATTAAATAAATCTATAGGTATCGCCTTTGAGTAGTATTTACATACACCCTATAAATAAAAAGTAGGTTTTGTATCTACTTATTTATTAATAAACCGCAAAGAATGAAAACTAAATAAGGCCGAAAATATGTAAAGATCATGTTTCCCTAAGTTTATTATTTCCAGTCAACTATTACAATATTAACCTCATTATCTACAAAAGTAACCAAAGTCTACACCAGCCCCGAAAATTCTTTGTCCCAGAATTGAGGTCAGACGATTTGGGCTTCAATATGTTTGCTTTTACTTGAAAGTCTAAATGATTTGTCCTACGTTCCGTGTAAAGGTATTGGTGATTTAGTTAAAGCTGTCCCAACAGTCACCAACGCTACGTTAAGCTCCGATCGTAAATGTCAAGCGGGTTATTGCGTTAGCCCTTCAGCCTACAGCTTACAATCTATTGATGTAGGTCGGGATTTTATGACAGACCAAAACATTACCTTAATGAACTTAATTTCAATATTCCACAATCTTAAATAACATTTTATAATAAACATTCGACGATATAATATAATATACGATAATCTACCGATATTAACATAATATAGATTTATTAGAAACTAGATATTGCAAAAGTAACAGCGTAGGTAAAATTGAATACCAAATTCTTATGTCTCCAGAATGTGGCAACTTGTTATTGGGTGCGTGTTTCGATTATTTTTTAAAATAGTACCTGAGAGTTGTCCGAGAGGCTATAGAAAATAAAATGCTCGATACATTTTCACTAAAACAATAAAAATGTTAATTAATAGCGTGAAATTTTATTCTAATTAAAAGCTTATTTTATATGCTATGTGAAATTATTTAAACATGACAAAAGTACTTTATCCAGCATTAAACATGTTAAATAATGATGTACCTATAAATAGCACTTGCTACAATCAGACAATCACTTCCCATTTAAATATTATATTGAACGTGATTGGAATTTTCCTTCAAATTCTAAAGTGTGAATATTGCTATATTGAACAAAACGCATTTTTCAATATGTATGTTTATCCGTATATGAAGGAGCATAATATGGAGATCTGAGGTTAGAAAAAATGAAAATATGGCATGCGAATGTGGGGAGACACAGAACATGTCACACCTACTGAACTGCCCGCTAATGGAAAGAGGTTGCTCTGAGGAGGATAGGGACAAAATATAGGTTGATGATCTTGGACACGGAAAGTAAGTAAGTATGAAAATATGTACGATGTATTTATTTTTGTCTTTCTAAGGCTGTGTTTCTCGAACAAAAGTATCAGTAATAGTATTGTTGAAATACTTTGATTTCATAAAATTGTGCAATACTTTTGGTTGTTTCATTGAAATCTAATACCTTCAAACAACAAAATTTTGAACAATTTTATGAAACGTTGCGCATAAACTGATCACGTAAACCAGCCGATGACAGGTCGTAAGCCCTGTAGGCGCCTGAGTTCCTGATTATTCTATAATATCCCAACTTCGTCACTATTGAGATGTTATTGTCAATAAAAAAAGATATTTTATATTTTTATATAATATCTTCTCGGGAGGTTCTATGTCAATTATTAATATAACACGCACCCAATAACAAGTTGCCACATTCTGGAGGCATATGCCATTAATCGTCATACTGAAAATAGTTCAACATAATAGCATTTATAGTATTTTCGTAAGTTGTATTGTTAAAACAACTGGCACATGATCTAAAAACATCCATAACGCTATTGTAGAAATAATTTCCAGAAATTTGTCATTATCCAAGGATAATGTTTAAGCAAAAATCACATAAAAACATTTAAAATATTCCGAGAGATCTCCATGCAAATAAAGAGTACCAAATGGCGTAGAAGGAAGTTGTGATGTTGTGTAGGCTGTACCATAATGGTGTGTGTGACGTCACTGAGGGGCGTCTAGGGCGTCATGGCGCCGCTTGCCTGCTGACGCGCGCCGTCGGTTCGGACGATAATTTAATACTGCATCACTATATCAACATAGCATACCAATTTAGATTAATTTCGATAGGAAAAATATGAGATAAAACGTGGTTAAAATGAAAATATTTTCAAGACTTTATAAATTCACAGTGATGTATTACATTAATTTTTAATGTATGATGTATTACTAAGGAGTAATATGCGATTCTTGATTGTGTTTGTAACACGATTAATCGTATGATTACGTATGATTGTAAAATTCTTTGAAAATATTCTGGTGCAATGAGTTCTTTTCACCTCCCTGAGAGTCGAACGTCTCGAAGCTCAATTAAGAGAAACGTGAGCGACACTCTACTAAACATTTGGCAAAACCGCTGGAAGACCTGTCTAGTTGGTAGTGTTACCTTTTTATTTTTTCCTGACGTGAGGTCGCGACTGAAATCTCCTTGGGTTGTTCCAGACTTTTGGACTTCTCAATTTCTCAAAGGACACGGTAACTTTAAAAGCTATCTCCATCGCTTCAACATTGCTCCCTCTTCCTCATGTCAGTTTTGTCAATGTCCGGACCAAACTTCGGATCACATCCTTTGGGAGTGTTCCCACCCAATTGTGTCCTCTTACAGATCGGAGCTCCTCGTTGCTGTCCGTGGGCCTCTTCAAGGTCCCATTGGACATGCGGACTTAGTGATCTCGAAGAACAATTACAAAGCCTTCAAACGATTTTGCCATAGATACGGTGCCTTATTATCCGAAGATTCTCACTGACTTTTCTGTCACCAGAGATCTTGGTCACTTCTCTGATGCCCTATATATATGGATCTGAAGTCGCCGACAGTCCGCAAGTGTGAATCTCAATTCGCATTTGTTGATTGTTCTTTTTGCACCATGGTGCCGAGATTGCTAATCTAGAGGGCACCATGAGCTACTCTTCGTGCCATGCATTGTTTTTTTTTGTCGTTCATTCTAGCGTTCTGCGAAGGGGCCGTTGACAGTCCCCATATGCGGAGCGGGTGGTGGTGGGAGTAGCGAAAGTTTACAGAGATAATCAATTTAATGTAAATTGTAATATCAGTTTCATAGGGAAAGGATATTGAGAATTGGACGGAAAGAGAAAGAGGGGAGCTTGCAAAAAGACTACTCACCAGAATCCACGATTTAAGAAGATTTTATTAAAAACGTATTTTTTCAAGATATTATTTTAGATACACGGTGCCTATTGTTTTATGACACTCAAAATAGCTTAAAGAATAAAAAAAACAAATAATAAAAATCATACTCAACAAATAAACCACGTTATACCAATTGTATAAAACCAGGAGTATGTACCTACCAAAACATAAAACAAAAAATTTGGCATCTGCATTTTTTCTCAAACGTTGTAGCATTTCTGTTTGTATGTATATACCTACCGATCACATAACTTTTAGGTTATTCTCAAAAATTTCTTTTGTTTTTCCGTTTGTTTCTGATGTATGTCGATATTGTTTATCTCTGTTTTGTATTACTTTTATATATTTTGAAATTACTTTTATTTTAAATCATGACAACTTATACTCACGTAAAAGGCGAACAGCCGTATAAATAAATAGATAAATAAAAATATATGGAAATCAAAGAATTTCAAAACCCGAAGTATTTTAATTGGATATAATAAAGATATTACTAATACTCATAAAGAGGTCTAAATCAAAATATTTTATCAACTTATTCGTTCAATACTATCAAGGACACCATTACCAAGGGACAATATTGTTGTACCTTTCTCGAAATGACAAACTCCTAATTATGTAGGTATACATAATACAATTACGCTGAGTAGCTTTACGAATGTCTGTTTTCTTAAATTCAATGTTATGATGGGTTAAGCCAGGCCGGTAAAACTGAGGGAATATATTAAGTTAATTAAAACACAAACGACGCCAAATCTGAAACCACGATCTTGCTTGAAAAAGGGGCATGAGTTTTAAGATAGAGAGAGAATGTGAGATTAGGATAAACAAAGACTTTTTTGCTTTGTGCCAGTTTGTTGCTTTACCCAAATGATGTGTAAAGTAGGGGCTGCAAACTTTTTAATTTACACGAAAGAAGAAAATAAAATTTTAAGTAGTATTACTGTTAACAGAAACGAAAATATTTTCATAAATGAAAATTACATAAAAGAAATATGAGATCACTGACAAATAATATTAACCGATTAAGAACATTGAAAAAAGGTAAAAACAAAAAAAAAAATCATTCTATTTCTTCAGTGATTGTATTTTTTTATTTTATTTTATAAAAAATTAATTCCGTATATCTGCAATTTTATTCTGAACGAGTGGCCAATGCCATACTCCTCACTATAAGTAGCTCCACAAACTAAAATCTTGTATATAAAATTTTCTGTAATTACATGAAATGAGTAGGTATGTTAAATTATTTTTGATTTAAATATTTTATTACGAAAACTTGGTAATTCTTCAATGCCATTTTATGAAAACGATGTGCCCTTTTAGTAATTTGAGAGTAAAAATATTAAATTTTAAGTTTCCTGATCTTGAGTAACATTGAAATATTTGACATTAAAAAAATGATAAGCGATGATATACTTCAAAATGTGGTGTTACAGAAGAATACTGGGAATTTCCTGGAGGGACCACATCACGAATGCCGAGGTTCTCAACAGAGTTGAAGAAGGCAGACACCTACTCAATACCATCTCCGAGAGACGTGCTCGCTGGATTGGGCACATCTTGCGCCACGAGGGACTCCTACATGACCTAATGGAGGGAATGGTTGAGGGGACAAACCACAGGGGGCGCCCCCGACGGGAATATTTGGCCCAGGTGTGCGAGGACATGAACTGCGCCACATATGTTGAGCTGAAAAGGGCTGCACAGGATAGAGAGAAGTGGAAAGCGAGATGTAGACTTCTTCTGCAAACCAATCCATAGGATTGAGACTTTTGATGATGACTTCAAAATCTAATGGGGTCTAAGCGAGTATTAGATACCTATACAAATTTGCAAATTTGAAAACATCAGTCTATAATACTACATATATAGTCTATAATATATTAAGTATAATAAACACGCCGTACAGAGTACCAAGTACACATACAGATACATTATGATGAAACTTTCAATCTCAGAATGATACTAGCTGAGAATTTGCAATAAAAAATATAGCCTTAAAAACTTGCCAATTCATAACTCCTCACTATATCCCCTTGGGGTAGTGAGGAGTAAAAATGATCAAATACGCGTTATATTTGGATACATATTTTAAGTAGAAAATTAAAGCCCATGGGGCTCAGCTTGTAACATTACATTGTTCAGATAGTGTTTCCGACTTCTGTACTGAAAGGGGTGTGGAAAATGTAGGTATTCCCATACATTAGAGGCGCCACTGTGACCCCGAACTGCGTGTATAGTATGCTAATATACACTCACTACACAACAGCCTGAAGCAATTCACTAATGATCGACCAACAAAATATCTTGTTAACACGATAAAACCCTCCAAACCTATTTAATAACAAAACTTCATATCAACGATAAACAAGAATATCTACATACAACAAAAATAAACTAAGAAATACGACATTATCGCAGTCATAATTATTGTTTCATAGTGTTCCATATTTCTTTACATTTTTAATATAATATGTAGTGAAATCATCGATTATATCATCCACCGTTTTATCCATGCGCGAATTTTTTAAGCTTATTTTTGTTTTCAGAATATCTTTAATATGGTAGTACCCCGTATTCAGTAACTATTGTAACTAAAATAGGAACATACTAAAATTGTAGATTTTAGATTTACAGTTTTATTTCAGCGTTATAAAATATCAAATTGGACTAAATGATAAGAATAGGAATAACACCTATAGGTACGTTCATATACCATTTAGTCCAAGTTTATATTTTATAACGCTGAAATAAGACCGTAAATCTAAAATCTACAATTTTAGAACGTTCCTTATTAAGTTATAATAGTTACTTAATACGGGGTAGTGTGAATATTTTCGTTGTCAGACCCCATCTTCTATTTACGTTCATCATTCGTCTTTACATATTATTGTCTAGGTTGTTCTTCATTATTTTTTTTCAAATGACCAAAACTAAATGTGTATGTCCCTTATAAATTTTGATCCGCTTAATGCATAAAGCCCAAAATTTCAGAAAATTATAGTGCCACGAAACTCAAAATTTTAGATTTTTGTTCCAGTCAGGAGTTAAAAGTGATGAATATCTTTAAAAATATAGACAAATACAATATTTCTATATGATTTAAAAAAAAGTGTCTCGTGAGTTTCGCAAATTTATCTTATTAGGAAAAACATTTTTTATGATGATTTTATGTGTTTGGTCCAATTTTGTTTTTAAGTATCTAAAAACGCCGAAATGACCCCGAATAGGGGTGCATCTCAAACTTATCTTGTCATTTTTTGTAAAAATTGAATTCAGTGACGATATCGTTTCATACAATTTGTATGGCAGTATACACTACACAATATCTACGGGGACTAACAATAGTTTGACACTTAATCTCCATACATACATACCATAAAAAATTACTGACTCCACACTATCTTATCCTGACATACATGTATTGTATAAAAACAAAATGGCTTAAATATATTTATAATTAAGATGTATGGGTTCATAGTTTGGTACGGTTTTTTTTGTAATAAAAATACATGGATTTTTACGTATTCTTACACTATAAACATACTATATTCATCCATCTTCCTTTACCTTTTTTTGTCATTTTTATATAGCAATTGTTTTACACTGTGCAGCTTAAAAAATAATGTAATATTCGCAAACACAATTTATTTGTCTATGATTAATTGTTTACATTAATTTGTTGTAATATTTGTTTGTAGAACTGTATGTTAGGTTTAAATAAAAATAAATACTATCACCATCGACAGTTGGATCTCATGGGTTACATGCAACTAGTTAATAAATGAGTTTGTTATATGACCTAACATTTTTTTTCAACCAGTGAATGTCTTAAATAAATCAAAATATTAAATTGTTTGTGAAATATTATTCTTCAAATGACACAGTCTATGTATTATGTGTCTTTTTTCCTACCATGCCATGCATGTTATGCATCCATAGCATTGTGTTTTTATAGCATAACTAAGAAAGAGTTTAATGGAAAAAATGTTAATGTTAATGGAAACGAGCACCTCCATAAACTGATGCACGGAATAGTTGCGAAGACATGGGATTTAGAAGAAATTCCCGAGGAATGGCAACTGAGTAAAATTTGCCCGATCTATAAGAAAGCCGATAAACTGAAGTGTGAGAATCATAGCGGCATTTCACTGTAGAGCACAGCATAATTATATTATAAACTCCTGACAATAATAATCAAGGAAAGGATCGAACACTTGCGGAGGACATTTTAGGAGAGTATCGGGCGGGGTTCAGAAGAAACAGATCAACAAGCGATCAATTATTTACTGTTAGACAACTTCTGACCAAATGCTGGGAATTCGATGTTGACATATATCAACATTCATTGATTTTAAACAGGCCTATAACAGCATCAATAGAGAAAAACTGTACGATATACTCCTAACATTTAATATACCCACATAGATAGTAAGACTGATAAAAGCAACGATGAGTAATACCAAATGCAGAGTCAAGATAGGAGGAGAGCTCACGAACGAATTTACTGTTAGCCCCCACACATATCAACCTGGCTCGTGTCACAACAGGAAACAAGGAATTATTCTCTCTTCTCTCAGTGCTCTTCACAGGAAAAGCAAAACAACCCTTTACAAAAAAATCCCCCCCCCCCGATAACTTCGTCCGCCCTAAGGAGAGTCTTCCCCCGGGCCACAACGCGGAGTGGCGTACGTGGAAGTCACTAAACAGACTGAGGACGGGCGTTGGGAGAATGCTGGATAACCTGTCTACATGGGGCTTCCTGCAACAGGGATTACCAACGACATGTGACTGTGGAGAGCAGCAGACCACTGCACATCTGTGCAGCTGCCCCTCAATTCCAGTCAACTGCACCATGCACGATCTCATGTAATGATTGTGCTATTGACGTTGCTAGGCACTGGCAGAAAATTATTTAAATGCGTTGCTGACACGAAAGAAGAAGATTAGAACAGTTGTGACATACGGGTGTGAGGCATGGACAATAACAAAAAAGTCCGCAGACTGGTACTGGACACCATCGAGAGGAGGGTGCTGCTTAGAATACTGGGGCCCGTGAATGATGGCAAAGCCTGGAGAGTGCGCTACAACGATGCGTTGTACAACATCTACAAGGCACATAGAATATCTGTACATGCCAGACTGAACAGGCTAAAGATGGAACGGACATGTGCAGAGAATGCCGCCTACGGTGGTAGGAGGGATGCTGCCGAACTGCTATAGGCAACGGATTGGAAGGCCGAGGCGGGAGACAGGAGAGGTTGGAGGCGAAGACTCATGAAGGCCAAGGCTCGATATGAGCTGTAGAGCCATCGAAGAAGAAGAAAATGTTATTTAGTATACTTAATTAAATTGAAACTGAATTTTTTCTATTAATTTTTGTGATTATTGACGAGAATTATCATTATTCTGATAATGTGCCTCGCACGAAACACGTCAATAATAAGAACAAATTAATAGAAAATAAACAAAGATTATTTTATTCTACACAAATAAAGATATTATTGACAACTATCAAGAATAATTGGCAAATAAACTGAATATAATAATTCTCAAGTTGTTGTGTTGATGGAAAGGACATCCATTACAAAATATCTTAATTTGAATTATAGCGACCGCCGAGGAGTCTCGGCGAAATGGTTCGGAGTTTATCAATCGAATCTAAGGAGAAATAATTTTTAAACTTTATTTGATAATATTTTTTGACACTTAATTTTGTATAAAATGTACCTACATATAATATTATGGATGAAAAAAAGGTTTTTAACTATTGTGAGATGCCAGACTATAAATATTGTTATTCCTTGACTATAAAATTCGTAACAAAATTTTCCGTCTTAACATAAAGCCTCATGGATATATAAATGAGCATTACATATTTTATGTAAAAGAAAAGTGATGTAAAAAACTTCAGCATATGTGGCTTGATTCAATAAAAAGGAGAAAATAGACAAAAAAATGTTAACATAAAGATTCGAGATAAAATAACAAAATAAAATAAGTATTCTCCAGTCTATACGGCATGTTTTCTAAGCACTTTGGGAAGAATCAAATGTTTATGTGCGACGAGTTGTATTTGAATGAGGGCGGCAGAAAGGAATTTGTAAGGATATTCGGAACTACACAGAATCGGAATGCTTATGGGGAATGTGAAAGAAATCGAAAATTTGAATTATTAAAGTGTACTTAAATTCATGTCATATTTACCTTAAATATTTTTTAGGTTATACGTGATAAAGGAAAAAAAGGATTATTAAATTTGTAAGGTTATTTTTTATAATAAGTTTATGATGAATAAGATCAAAACATTTTGAAAATAATTAATATGAAATCTTAAAAAATACGTATCATTAATATACCGAATAAAAAGACTTAGCTGTAAGAATAAAGTTAAACCAACTTAATAATGCTAGCCCCAAGAATAAGATTTGACATTTGAGATAGTTAATCAATCAAAACTGACATTGAAAAAGAGAAATGACTTTTAAAATAATCTTCGAAATAGTTGTTTCTCTGGGCTGGTTACATTTTTCTGGTTAGATGGAATGAATTTTCCATTTGAAAATAAATTACGGGGTGCGAGGAATTGCTAACAATGTAATACAGAATTTTCGTACTTCACCGGGGCTGTGTTCAGATTCAACACTCGACGTCGGGTGTCAGAGTACCCGAAGTTGCATTTCGATCAGAACGCAGCATCGAGCGTTTTAAATGTCAAATGTCATTTATTATATATGTGTCTTTTTAGGTTACATTTTCATCGAGAGACAACAATTGGGTAGTGTAGATAATAATGCTCTCTGACCTTTTATTGGAAATTTTTGAATGATATTTTCATAAATTGACCTCTTTGTGAATGCAAATTGTCATCATAAATACTTACTTTCCGTGTCCGGAACACCATCATATTGGTTGGTGCTCATCATAAATAATATTTACTGATGTCTATTGACATAATATATACCACAGAAACAGATAGAAGTCATCATGCCACAGATAAAATAGAAGTCGACAGATACTATAACTGTCAGAGTGTCTTTCGATCGTCCGTTTCCGGTCATTATGAACGGCTTAGACCGTCACTAAGTGTACTCGGCGTTCATTGTGATCGCATCCCGGGAGTCGAACCCAAGATCCGTGACTCGTAAGATTTTTATTTCAAAATCAAGATGCAAAAGACACATAAAACGTTTATTGCTTAAATTTATGCACAATGTATCTCTCATGTCAAAGTATAAGTGTAAGCAACAGACCGCTTCATGGGTAGTTTAATTGAATCATAAAGGTGAAAGTGTCTGCCTGAAGATCTCTTTTTAAGACGTCATATAAGAAAATTGACGCGTAATCGTATCTGCATTCATCTGGAAACCCATTCCATAAACACCGGCACAATATGACGGAGGAACATCGAAGAAGGAAAGGTGGGAGAGAGAAGGACGGACTACTAGATCTTCCGTCCCCCTCGACGGTTTATGAATATTCTCCGAGTGGTGCGCGCGCAGCCACTGTGGGCGACCATTTTGTGCGAGATCGATAGGGAACTGTATGTAGGCAACCCACCCCCTGATACTGCACCCACCGAACCTTCTACACTCCACACTCACCCTCCACTCCCATCCCCTAGACTCAGATCAATACAGTACCTATATAGTCGGACGGCGTAAAAGAGAGCTTCGACTGGACCAGAAATAAGAAAAAATCGACCAAACCACAATGTTATTTTTCTGAATTACACAACATGCAGGTATGCGTATAATTAATTATTTATTTATAAATTGACCAAACTAACGTAACCTCAACAAACAACGTAATTATTTTTGTTTATTTGGGTTTGGAAGATTATTAATGCAGGTAGTTATTCGAAAATTAAATAGTTTAATTATAAAATAACTCCATGGATATGGAATGAAAACAACAATGATAGTATCACTCAGATGTTTTTGGAATTTAGATAAATTGATAGCAGAAAAGTACTCTGAGACTAACAATACAGAGGTCAGATATACATCTATTGATAACTTATCGTCGACATAATCAAGCAATGAAAAAATGATTGTGCAAAAGTTATTTTGGAACGGAATGAAAGTAAATTCTTGAGTGCCTAGACAGATTTCATTAAGTTACAACGCAATCTTTTTTGATAATGTATGACGATGTTGCATGGAGGTCGAAAGGTCGAAATAACGGCTGCTGATGATGGTGATGAATGTACGACGATATATACATTTACTTACTTATTTTATCAATAACATATTGTTTATGTAATGTATTTTCAAAAAGATCAAAAGGAAGATATGTGGTTGAAAAGAAGATAGGTGGTTGAAAAGGAAGATAGGTGGTTGATGAGGAAGATAGGTGGTTGAAAAGGAAGATAGGTGGTTGAAAAGGAAGATTGGTGGTTGAAAAGGAACCAGAAACGGGTACGAGAATGAGTATAGATTTATTTAAATACAAAAACATACCTACTTTTAACTTATGATAATCTTAAGATATGCTCCTACCTTTCCTTCTTCGATGTTCCTCCGTCATATTGTGACGGTGTTTATGGAATGGGTTTCCAGATGAATGCAGATAAGATTACGCGTCAATTTTCTTATATGACGCCTTAAAAAGAGATCTTCAGGCAGACACTTTCACCTTTACGATTCAATTAAACTACCCATGAACCGGTCTGTTGCTTACACTTCATACTTTGATATGAGAGATACATTGTGCATTTAAGCAATAATCTTTTTCTGTGTCTTTTGAATCTTGATTTTTAAATAAAAATCTTATGAGTCACGGATCTTGGGTTCGACTCCCGGGCTCTTAGTGACCTTCTAAGCTGTTCATAATGATCGAAAATAGACAATCGAAAGACACTCTGTGGCACTCTGACAGTTATAGTATCTGTTGACTTCTATTTTATCTGTGGTATGATGACTTCTATGATGTGTCTGTGGTAAATATAATGTCAGTTGACATCAGTAGACATTATTTATGATGACAATATGCATTCTTAATTCACTATACACATAAAAAAGGGGGTTTTTAACGACGATTTCAATGAAATTGCTTAATAATGTAGCTGGATGCGCTTTACTGTAACATAGAGCGCAGCCTTAATATCTATCTGATCTGGTAGGCAATTGCAGATTAGTAGCTACAGCGGTTCATGCAACATAACTAACTAACAATGTTGTTGAGCCATAGAGAGGATTGTTGACTCAAAAACGTCTGAGGGCCGCCAAACTCGCGACCTTATGGGTACTACTTCCCGGCAAATATGAGAGGGTGACTCATCCACCATTTACTTACAGCTCGGCTATGAGAAAAGCCCTCCCATGGTGGAATAGGAAGATTATGTGGAATAATATTACAGTAGGTATCATTGATGACGTCACTTCTACAGTCAATATCGGAATCGTGGAAATTCCGATATCATAGGAAACATTAGCTACCCACTAACCTATAAATGGCTTAAGTGTCTATATATTAAAAAATGAGGTTGTATTTATTTTTCATATTGAAGCTAACAATGAATGAAATAAAAACAAAATTGGTACAGATAATAACTTACATAAATATCCATTTCATACATCAATTATTAGCTTACAAGAATATCATGATTAGTGCCAGTGGTAATCTGTGTGTCACCATAGTATGTATGTATATGAATTGTGTGTATGTGTGTGTGTGTGTGTGTGTGTGTGTGTGTATGTGTGTGTGTGTGTGGTGTGTGAATATGTGTGAATGACATGTATGTGAGAGTACATGCGTGGCGTGTATATGAGAGTATGTGTGCATATATTTTCAAAGATGTTTTTCAAAGTCTATGTTGCATCATGAAAATTACTTAAATAATCGAGAAAAAAATATATTAATGAATGCAGTTTTATGTATATAATTAATACTTTCCGAGTTGACTTTGTGATATATACATCTTCCTCTTTGATGTAGGTCTGTTTTTAAGATATATTTTTATATTTCTCATAAATCACTTTATTTTAACCGGTTTCGAAGCGAGTCATCGTCTCTCCTGGCAAAGCAGCGGCCACTTCGAAACTGATCGTACCTAAGAACTAACTCGCGGTTAAAACAAAACAAATCCTAATGATTAAAATAAATATTTCATAACAGATTTTTAATTATCTCAATAGAGACGAAGTTGGAATATTTATTGTAGGAGAACCGGGAAATCAAGGCACCTACAGGGCTTACGACCTGTCATCGGCTGGTTTACGTGATCACTTTATGCGCTTGCGCAACGTTCACCAATTATGCCTTTTAATGAGATCCCTATCAATTCAATTTTGAAAGTTCTATATATTGTAATACTGAAATTCTTTTCGCTTGAAAATAAGGAATTTTTACTACAGCCATCTATGGGTGAAATTATGAACAACAATCTTATTATTTTTATTTATTTTGTTGGAACGCCATCTATTGAGAGAATTGGTTTTTGTAAATAATGAAAGCTACAATTCTTATATCTGAGGTGACAATGCATTTTTCGCATAGAAGTCACCCCTGAATTGCGCCAGACTTATAAGGTCATTTTTGTCTTATTTACCTACTTGTACCAATGTGTAAGTAATCGAATATTTTTATTATTGCATATGCGCAAACATTGGATTTTTTTCCCTGTCGGGAGTCAAAGATATTTTTTAACAGATTTTTAATTATCTCAATAGAGACAAAGTTGGAATATTTATTGTAGGAGAACCGGGAAATCAAGGCACCTACAGGGCTTACGACCTGTCATCGGCTGGTTTACGTGATCACTTTATGCGCTTGCGCAACGTTCACCAATTATGCCTTTTAATGAGATCCCTATCAATTCAATTTTGAAAGTATTCTCTCAATAGATGGCGTTCCAACAAAATAAATAAAAATAATAAGATTGTTGTTCATAATTTCACCCATAGATGGCTGTAGTAAAAATTCCTTATTTTCAAGCGAAAAGAATTTCAGTATTACAATATATAGAACTTTCAAAATTGAATTGATAGGGATCTCATTAAAAGGCATAATTGGTGAACGTTGCGCAAGCGCATAAAGTGATCACGTAAACCAGCCGATGACAGGTCGTAAGCCCTGTAGGTGCCTTGATTTCCCGGTTCTCCTACAATAAATATTCCAACTTCGTCTCTATTGAGATAATTAAAAATCTGTTAAAAAATATCTTTGACTCCCGACAGGGAATAAAATCCAATGTTTGCGCATATGCAATAATAAAAATATTCGATTACTTACACATTGGTACAAGTAGGTAAATAACACAAAAATGACCTTATAAGTCTGGCGCAATTCAGGGGTGACTTCTATGCGAAAAATGCATTGTCACCTCAGATATAAGAATTGTAGCTTTCATTATTTACAAAAAACCAATTCTCTCAATAGATGGCGTTCCAACAAAATAAATAAAAATAATAAGATTGTTGTTCATAATTTCACCCATAGATGGCTGTAGTAAAAATTCCTTATTTTCAAGCGAAAAGAATTTCAGTATTACAATATATAGAACTTTCAAAATTGAATTGATAGGGATCTCATTAAAAGGCATGATTGGTGAACGTTGCGCAAGCGCATAAAGTGATCACGTAAACCAGCCGATGACAGGTCGTAAGCCCTGTAGGTGCCTTGATTTCCCGGTTCTCCTACAATAAATATTCCAACTTCGTCTCTATTGAGATAATTAAAAATCTGTTAAAAAATATCTTTGACTCCCGACAGGGAAAAAAATCCAATGTTTGCGCATATGCAATAATAAAAATATTCGATTACTTACACATTGGTACAAGTAGGTAAATAAGACAAAAATGACCTTATAAGTCTGGCGCAATTCAGGGGTGACTTCTATGCGAAAAATGCATTGTCACCTCAGATATAAGAATTGTAGCTTTCATTATTTACAAAAAACCAATTCTCTCAATAGATGGCGTTCCAACAAAATAAATAAAAATAATAAGATTGTTGTTCATAATTTCACCCATAGATGGCTGTAGTAAAAATTCCTTATTTTCAAGCGAAAAGAATTTCAGTATTACAATATATAGAACTTTCAAAATTGAATTGATAGGGATCTCATTAAAAGGCATAATTGGTGAACGTTGCGCAAGCGCATAAAGTGATCACGTAAACCAGCCGATGATAGGTCGTAAGCCCTGTAGGTGCCTTGATTTCCCGGTTCTCCTACAATAAATATTCCAACTTCGTCTCTATTGAGATAATTAAAAATCTGTTAAAAAATATCTTTGACTCCCGACAGGAAAAAAATCCAATGTTTGCGCATATGCAATAATAAAAATATTTCATGATAGATTTTTTCAAGGCGACATAAAAATTTGCACGTGAACGTTAGAGTATTTTGAAAAGCTTCAGATATGTGAAGTAGGTACCATCATTCATTGAAAACTAGGTATTCATGTTTTGAGTTGTGACGTTGACTAAACGTATATTGAATGCAAATGCTGTGTTATGAAAAAAAAATACTGCATTTTGTACTCACGAGTACATAGTCGCCATTAGTGGCTTAGGTGGTTAGATATCTGATTAATGAGACAAAGATCCCGGGTTCAATGTTTGGTAGAGACACAACTTTTAATTGAGTTTTCAATCTGGATCTGTGAGACGGTAAATATCCAGAATGTGGCGACTTGTTATTAGGTGCATGTTAAATTAATATTTAACATAGAACCTGTGAGTTGACCGAGAAGCTATAAAAAATAAAATGAGATGAACATCACATAATTAGTTATCAACCTATATATTCGCAAGTACAAAATGGAAAATATAAAATAATGAAATACCATCTGTTTATTTTGGTATATAATATATATTTCATGTAGGCAGTTGATATTTGGAATGGATAAGAAAATACTTCTCTGGCAACACGTCTAATTTAATTTAGCCCAAATTGTCTTATCACTCGGTTTTGCTCCGCTAATTCCGGGGTCACCTAGGGACAGGTTGTTTCCCTCACTTTGGAGCTTGCCGGAAATTCTTTCTGGCAACGGATGAGAAAAAAAAAACATTAATAAAACACAATATTTGCGTAACGGTACAAAAAATTCAATGATTTTTCCTTTAAACGACGAAAAATATTATATTAAGAGATGATTTTTTGATGTACAAAATACCCAACTGTTACAAAATACTTATGTACATTGTTCAAAGCTATTGTTAGATACAAAATACTCCCACTTATTAGAAATTTGATTTATTTATGAAAATATAAACAAATTTATGAACACTGTTTATTCCTCCACAAACAAGTATACTTACTTATGTCTGTAATTAAAAGTAAACCAATTTTTGATTCTACATGAATTTTACTATGTGCAATAGGCCTATTTCGCCTTGTTAGGGCATTTAATAGCTTATGACTATTTTGACAAATTTTACTTATATTTATAGATTAATTATGTAGGAAGAGCTTAGAGGTTCTTGTGATTGGTCATATAAAACTTAGGCCTATCGCACATAGTAAAATTCAGGTAGTACCAAAAAGTGGTTTACTTTTAATTATAGACATATTTTATAATGGAATTTTACAAAATAAAAACTTCGTCGATCATTTTACTTACTTACTTTACTTTTCGTTTGGCCTTCTTCTCTCTCCGGCATAAAACTTCTTCGCCCGTGTGTGGGTTGCATCACAAAAGTAGGTTAAAGCCTTGGCACCAGCCCTGTGGATGTCCTGGAGGTCACCATTGAACTTTTTGAGTCGGCAGTCCTGCACTATATGTCTTATTGTCTGCTCGGCTCCACACTCACAATCAGGGTTATCCACCTCCAGAGTAAGTGGTTGCAGCAACCCTGCTCCGTTCTTACTCTATTTTTCTGTACCCAAATTTTTCGCAGTAGTATAAACGAGTATAAAGCATATAGCATGTGTTATGAAATTTATGGTACATGTAAAGGGGAATAGGTCGGCCTAAGGAAAGGCGGGGCGATGATTTTGTCCCCGTCGCTCTAAGGATATGGGTCCAAAAAGCCTAAAAAAAGACGAATGACAGTACTTGAAGAGGCCTACATCCAGCAGCGGAGAGATGGCCGAAGGAAGAAGAAGTGTTAGTGCTTTCGATAGACACAATTAGCATTCTCATATATATTTTTAATAAAATATTTTATTGCAATCCTAGTGTAAATTTGGCCTCTGAGGACGATAACGACTTATTTTAATATGTTTAATTCTCGTTTGCGGTATATAACCTTGACTATAATTTTGTTTTATATTTTTATATTTTTACAATCATAATTATGAACTTTCACTCTGTAATACATTAATACATTACATTACAATATTTAGGTACTAATATTACATTATAAAATCGATAATAATAATTTGGATAGTTTACATAGCGCCGTTTTCGTGAATATCTCATCCGAAGTGAACTATAAAGTGAATTATATTCCATTATACATTAACGAGAATTCTCCCATGTAGATACATAGTTTAATACATCAAAGTAAGTAATTAACAATACACGTAGTCAATGTTGTTTAGCAATATACATACTTCAAAATTTAATTATTCAAAGTATTCAAATGCGCAAATGTGACAAGTGCCGACGTTAAAAGCTTTTTTTAAACAAAAAAAAAAGCTACATATATTTTATTATGTAGGTACCTATGTTATGGAGTTATCAACATTCGTTCCGTACCTACCTATGTCTATGTAGGTACCTACCTGGTATTGAGTAACCACTCAAAGTCGTATTATATAAAATAAGTAGAAACAAAAAGTTCTACTACGATCAAAGGAACATAATAAGCTCGAAAACAAATGAGTTTTCTTTTGAAACAAAGAAAACAACGATATATTTGTCTTGAATATCCTTTACAAAACCGCAATAAAAAACTCTCAAACGAATACGGTAAAGTACACTTAAAATTGACAAAAGTAGGTACCTACATACATACTTACTTTTATGTACCTATGTACATATTTAATTATATTTATGTCGTATTCAAATTCATCAGTTAATATGAACCGACGGCATTTGTTCCTTTTTCTCGCGATACTATATTAAGTGTATTATTATTTTATTTTGATAAAAGTATGCTTAAGGAGGGGACTGCTGCCAACGTACCTATTTTTTCAATTTGAATTTGCGTCATTACTACAAAACGAATCATTTTGAAAAAAAATAACCTAGTTAGTTTGGATATTAATAAATAAAAATATACCTTAATTTTTTGATTATGTTCTGTATATATTCTTGTAGGAAAATAATAAGCATACCCTAATTTTTGAGATTTAACTTAAATTTCTAAAAAACTATAAGGTATAGAGCATTATATTTTTTTATAAATAAAATAAGATCAAAATATATGGAAAAATACGATGTAACCAGTGGCGACTCTATATAAAGTGCGTTGGATCAATTGCACTACCAATTTTTAAATGATATATTGTAAAAAATAATATTTAAATATGTTTTAAAAATAATATTACGCTTTACTTAATTACTGTTATTTTTTCCAAAAAAAATAATTAGTAAACACTGTCCATATACCTTCGCGATCGATATAATATTATGTAACTACCGCAATTCAAATATTATTAATTTAGTACTGCGTGCGATATTCATAACGCACCGAGTTAAAATTGTCTATTGTATAGCGTATGTATGAACAGACAGAGATAGTCCCGTATTAGATGAGAAAGAGATACTTGTACTTACTAGCAATGCATTCATTTCACAAATTTCGTGCGTTGCACCAAATTATCATATCTTAGATGTACTTAGAATGCATATCTCTATATCGCTTTCTATAATATGTTCGCAATTAGTATTGAAACATGAATATTCGCGTGTTATCTTTTTTCTTCGTAATGTAAACACTAGGTATACATGAGCATTGAGCATGCGCAATTAGAGTAATTTGTCAGGTTTTAGTCAGTTGAAACAAAACTTTGTTTATATCGTATATTATCGCTTTTTACAAGATAATCTAAATCAATAAATATTTGTGTATAGTTCAGATAACTTATAGATTTAAAAACGAGTGAATTAATAGATGTGTTTTACATTAAAAGTAATAAGTCTTATTTTGAAAATAAATTAAAAATAAATCGTGGAGGTCTTCCAAGACCAATGTTAAATATTAAACAACAATGCAAAATTAGAACTTAGAATTTTGTTCGTGTTTTTAAAATGCAGTTTTATGATAAGGCATCATAGTTATGTGGTTGTGACAAATTAAATAGGTAGTTTATTTTGTTTTCCATGTTTACTATTCGATGGCGACTATATCTACGTGGATTATAAAGGGTGTTAATGATTTGGCTCATTTATCTGAGAAATTATTTCTTCACAAATTCATTTACGCAATACAATAAATTTATCTAACTTAGATACTGTTGACATTAGAACACAAATTAGATTGTGGATATCGATCAATAACAAACGAGTGATTGAAGTTTTTGCCAAATAGAAACAGCGCAGGATTGAACTTCTTTACAAATAGGTAAAATATTTTGAATATGTATATTATTTCATTTTTATCCATAATATACCAACGTAGACGTATATATCTATGTAGATATACGTAAATGCATATCGATTAAATACCAATTAATTTATTATTAATTCAGGAAAAAAATTGCACTACCAAAAAATATCAAAAATACGATCTACCAGTCGCCACTGGATGTAACGTTGCATTAATGCATCAGGTTAAGTTAATAAACCAAAAAAACTTATATTTCGCAATGGCGCTGAATGGAAAATAAATGTTTTTTATACGTTGCTATAACTTTGTGGCACATTTTAAATATTTTCGCAAATTGAAATTTGGTACAAATATATTTTTTTTGTTTTAACCACTGTGAATACTTGGTGTCTAACCGGTTTTCGGAGCTGACCGCTCCCTCCTCAGGACAGACAGATAATTTAGTACAAGTCTGTCCTGAGGAGGGAGCGGTCAGCTCCGAAAACCGGTTAGACACCAAGTATTCACAGTGGTTAAAACAAAAAAATATATTTGTACCAAATTTCAATTTGCGAAAATGTTTTTTAGGTTTATTTTCTAAACCTGAAGCATTAATGCAACGTCACATCGTATTTTTCTAGATATTTTTGTCTTCTTTAATTTAAAAAAAAAAATGTTGAACTACGCCTTATATTTTATTAAAAATATAAGATAAACGTTGAAAATCGGGGTATGCCATTATTTTTCTACAAGAATTTATACAGAACATTATCAAAAAGTAAAGATACATTTTTCTTTATGAATACCCAAACTATCTAAATTATTTTTTTCAAAACGATTTGATAAGAAATAATGATGGTATATCAAATTGAAAAATAGGTACGTTGGCAGCAGTCCCCCCCTTAATTCTTTTGTGATATTTGTCATATAAGAAAGAGAAAAATAATGTTGATACGAAGACGATGTTATAGGGCAAAATACTTTTTCTGTACCAGAATTCAAATTAATAACGTCAAGATGAGAAACAAATTAAGCAAGAATATGATGTATTATAATAAACTGTCATGAATTAACTGTTATATTGTATTTGTTTTGTAGATTGTTTCTGATTAATAAAGGTTTAATGGTGTAACCAAAATTGTTTAAAAATTCATCAACTGCTCTATATTCACAGAATAACCAATAAAAAACTTTGTTTATTATCAGGGAAGAAATAAATGTTTTGATTCCGAAGTTTTTGATCAAAGAAAATAACATAGGTTATTCTTGTCAATCTATCAATTGATAAATAAAAAAAACTCGCATCCAGGCGTTTCTAGTTTAGTAACAAAAATACAGAATACCTTTATTAAGTTTAAGCAACTTCAACAATTTATATGTCTTCTAAGAATGGTTAATGGTAAAACAATATTAGCTACAAACTCTTACCCAGAATTGCGATACAGTTTCTCAAATGTTATAAATTATTTATCAGGAGAGGTAGGTAGATGAAATGAGAAGTTAACAAAGCACTGGTTAATAAATAATGAATATTCTCAAGTTAGGCACAACAGAGCAACAATAAAACTATACGTATATATCAATTAATAGGCTAGGTATATCAATTATTTATGATACCTGAAAAAGCTATTAGAATGCTATATTTTGAACACATAACTCTTGGAAATTAATAAATCACGAGAAAAAAATTAATACTAATAAAACAATTTTAAATTTAAAGCCAACGAAAGGTTGGTATGATTATCGGCTAATATCTTGGCATATCTTTGAGAGGAGGGACGGACGGTTTGCGCAGATACCAACCAAATAAAAATCCAAAATTGCGCTATGTGCTGTCCACGTGGTATTTTTATTTGTTGATAATTATTCCTATACTATTATACTATATAAGGGGGCAAGTCTGGTCCGAACGGCGAAATCAAAACCCTAGTGATTACCAATATCATGCATATAATTATTATATGGAGTTCTACAATATCTTTAGATGTCATAGAACTCCATACTATAATTATATCCATGATATGTGTAATCACTAGGATTTTGATTTCGCCGGTCGGACCAGACTTGCCCCCAAGAACTCAAAAATAAACAAATTATAAAATTTAAATAGGAAATTTCTGTGCGTGAAAATCAAAATTTAATAATTCACCTGCTTTCACAACTTAACTTTGGTAACAAATTCCTTGAATTTTCTAAAAAAATAATTCATCCAACCTAAGATTTTGTCCGACTATTTGCTAATGAAAATATTATGACATATGTATACGGAAACAAGTCGAGTATGAAACGTCATGAAAACGCAAATAGAAAAAATTCAATAGGTAAGTATAATAATTCATCAAAGTGAATGTGGGGGCAAGTCTGGTCCAACCGGCGAAATCGAAACCCTCACGATTACCCATATCATGGATATAATTATTATACGGAATACTATAATATCTTTAGATGTCATAGGACTCCATATGATAATTATATCCATGATATGGGTAATCACGACGGTTTTCATTTCGCCAGTTGAACCAGACTTGCCCCCTGTATCTTTAGATAAAATCGGGAATATAATAAAAACGGTTAGCCCAAAAGACCGGTCGATATGTTTTTGCATAAAAAATATATAGTATAACAATTTAGATAAAGGGAGAACAGAAGGCACGTTTAGAGGTAACCTCGCTCTTATAAGAAGTAAATAATATATCACGGGGATATTCGTGGACTTAACCTAAGAAACGAGAAAAATCCAAAGGGAAATACGACGAAAGAAGATAATATCGATTCTGAGGAAAGATTTTGTTCGGTAATTTGGAAGGAAAATATAAAAAAAGTAAGAGATGCTGTGACACGCCGATGCTACGCAGGAAATATTCATTTAAGATTTTCCAACAAATAGAAAGAAACACGAAAGGCGTTTTAAAGAATAACAAAAGAAAGATATTTCCCTAAAGTAGATACATATATTGAAATTTTAACTAGTGAACCAGTTAAATGAATACAAGGGTGCGTGAAATAACATTTCGTAATGTATTAACATAATTAAAATAAACTATTAATTAGCTAATATTTTAAAAATATATCAGCAGCTACAAAACCTCAATGCTACTTTCTGAAATATAATAAATACATCAAAATAAAAAAAATAGATATCTATGAAGTTTGAGTTAGGTATAGACTAAAAATTCTAATTTTAATAAACATAATATGTTAATAATAAACATAATATGTCAAATGTGAGAAGTACATATCAAATTAATACAAATTAGTGAATTTCTTTATTAAGAATTGTAATAAACGTTTGTATAATACATACATACCATCACGCCATGTCCCTCACGGGGTAGGCAGAGAGAACCGAACGCCACATTTTTCTATCTTGACACGCATTCATCGCCTCCTTAACATTCATACATCGTCTTATACATGTTCGTCTGTTGTTCACGCTTCTTACATTTCCATCTTTCAAAATATCGTTTACATGGTCGTGCCATCCTTTTCTTGGGCGCCCGCGACCTCTTATTCCGTTCCTGTCAGATTTGTATATTTTCTTCGTCAGGCGTTCTTCGTTCATTCTCCCCAAGTGGCCAAACCATCTCAATGTGTTAACTTTCATTCTGTTAATTACATCTTTCTTTATCTTACATCCTTGTATCTTCATTCCGAACTCTATCATACATCGTTCTGTTACAAATTCTTCTAAGCGATCTCATTTCAACTGCATTTATTCTGCTTTCGTGCGACTTCTGCCATGTCCAGGTCTCACTTGCATACGTCAATGTTGGCACTACGATTGCGTTATGAATGGCAACTTTAGCGTCTCTTGATATGTTGCGATCATTCATAACTGGTCTAAGTGCTCCATTCACTCTGTTTCCTGCCATAACTCTTCTTTCAATATCCTTATCAGGCCGTCCATTCCGTTGGAACATACTACCCAGATAGACATACTCGTCGACTTGTTCAAGCCATTCATTCTCTACTTTTATTTGACACACTGTTCTGCTTTCACTCTTTTCAAAGACCATTACCTTTGATTTGCTGGCATTCATTTTAAGTCCGTTTTCTATGCATCCTTCATATACCATACTTACAAGATACTGTAACTCTTCCATACTTTCTGCTAACAATACTTTGTCGTCTGCATACATCAGATCACGTACTGTTACAGTACTCAGTTTCAGACCCTTACTTTCATACTTAAGGGCTCTTATGCAGAAATCAATGTAGAGATTAAAGAGCCAAGGGGACAACACGCACCCCTGTCTAACGCCATTATTTATAGAGAACCAAGTTGTTGTTGTGTCGTTAACACGAACACATGCTTTGCTGTTCTCATATAATGAAGCGATTGCACGTATCAGCTTACTCTTCACTCCGTACATCGATAGTATATTCCATAGTTTTTCTCTTACGACTTTATCATAGGCCTTTTCAAGGTCTATAAAGGCGCAGAAAAGTTTTTGGTTTTTTCCCAAAACCTTTTCTGTGACCATACGTAAAGAAAAAATTTGGTCTATACATCCTCTGCCGCCAACAAAAGCCCCTTGAGCATCCCAAATCTTGCTCTCTGTAACCTTTCGTACTCTTTGATCCAGGATCCTTGCATACATCTTACCAACTGAGCTTAGCAAACTTATGGCTCTATAGTTTTTGCAGTCGAGCTTCGATCCTTTACCTTTATACAAAGGTACCACGACTGCATTTCTCCAGTCTGAGGGAGTGTGTCCTTCTTCCCAACATTTGTTGAAAAGAGAGAGACACCACTCCAACGTCTGTTCGCCGCCATATTTTATAAGTTCAGCTGATACACTGTCATACCCGGCAGCTTTCCCCGCTTTCGCGTGTTTTACTGCTTCAAACACTTCTTCTTGCGTTATTTCATCCTTATCATCTTCACTTACTTGCCATGTTCTCTGACTCACGTCCCCTCTTACTCCGCTATCATACAGTTCCTCGAAATATTCTTTCCATCGCTCTTTCACGCCATCTTCGTCCATAATTATTTTTCCATCTTTATCATTTATTCCTTTCGAAGCTTTCACAGTTCCATTTTTTCTTTTCGCTACGCCTTTCCAGAACATTTTCATGTTTCCAGGAAAGTCGTTGGCTATTTTCAGGCTTTCTTTCTCTTTTATACCATCTTTTTCCCTTTTTACTGTGTCTTTGACTACTTTCTTGCATACTTTATAATTCTCTTTTGCTCTTTCTTCATTATTCGATCCTTTCGCGGCTAATAATGCCATCCATGCTTTCTTCTTTTCACCCACAACTATCTTAACACTCTCATTCCACCAAGCATCGCCTTTCTTTCCACCTCTTTTAGCAATACCACAGATATTCTTCGATGTCTTACACACGGTTTCTTTCAGCGTAGTGCATGCTTCCTCAATATTTCTTCTACTGTGTATTGCTTTAAAGAGTTCGGTTCCGGTCTCTTTTGCATACTGATTTCTTACACTCTCATCTTGCAGCCTTTCTACCTTGGTTCGCTTCGGTGGATCACTTCGGTGTGTTTTAGAGCGCCACCCGGTGAACAAATCAATTCTTGATATTAGCAAGTAGTGGTCTGTCTCCAATTCCGCGCCCCTATACACTCTAGTATCCACTGTCGCTTTCCTTAGTGCGGCGTCAACACATACATAGTCAATTATCGACCTTTCATTCCCTCTTTCCCATGTATACTGGTGAATTCTTTTGTGGCTGAATACTGAGTTCGCCACAAACAGATTCCCTTCCGTGCATACTTCCAATAGTCTTTTACCATTGTCATTCACTCTCATATCGCCGTGAGGTCCAAGGACTGACTCAAAATCTTTCCTACGGACACCCACCCATCCATTTAGGTCTCCAGTCAGAATCACTCTTTCGTTATCCTTTTTTTCGTTCATTATCTCGGTCACACTGTTCCAGAAATCATCCTTTTCACTCTCACTATCGGAGTTTCCGGGCGCATATCCTATTATTAGGAATACGCTTGTAATTCCGATCTTCAGCCTTACCCACATGAGTCTAGAGTTTTTTAGCTTGTACTCTTTCATACATTTCCCCATTCGTTTCGCTAGAATCACACCAACTCCTTTGCATGCAAATTCGTCACTCTTCACTCCCGACCATAGTTCTATCATACCATCATTCCTAACGTTCATCCCCCTACCTTTCTTTTTTGTCTCACTTACACACAATACATCTATTTCTTTACCTTTTATTACGTCGCACAATTCATTCATCTTTCTATCCATTCCTCCTCTTATATTCCAGACTCCCAATCTGCACTCGGCTCTCCTCTTTTCGCTTTGTATAATATATTTTTGGTATATTTTTTTTACGTAAAAGCGCTCGAAAAATAATGAAAAAGTTTATATCGCCACATAAATTTAATACAAGGAAAAAAGTTCATTACAAAATTAATAAATTGGGAATATTGAAAAATATATTTCTGTACATATAATCAAACTGATTCGTTCAAGAGAATTTAATTCTCAAGTATAATAAGTATTAAGCCAAGAGGCGTATATGAAGGAATATTTTTTTATTATTGCCATTTTATTTAAATATCGAAAAAAGTCGCAACACCCCAAGTAGTGAATTTAATTTTCTATAAAAAATTTGTATATCCTAATTTTTTTTAACAATTTTTATGAAAATTGAATTTAGTGACGTTATCGTTTCATACAATTTGTAAGGCAGTATACACTACACAATATCTCACTCAATAGTTTGTTACCTTCTTAATCTACAAACATACATCATGCTGTTTTCATATTCTGGGTAGGAAAAACAGACTGACCTCCATACTGTTCTATCCTGACAAATACATATATGCCTACATGTTTTATAAAGAAAACAAAATATCTTAAAATATTCATTAATTTTTGTTTAAGTGTTTATGGTTTGTTACGTATTCTTCAATTATGCATACTATCGCCATAGAGAGTTGGATCTCATGTGTTACATGCAATAAGTAATATTAAAGCGTGATCTAAAAATATCTTATACCTCCTCTAAAATCCTTCCAAACAAATCTTCCAAAGACATCAATAAATCCATACAATGGTCGTAGAAAAAATATCTTAAAAAAATTTTTTGAGGGACTCTAGAGAATAGTGACTTAAAACCACTGACATCGCGTCTCAAAGAAAAGACGTTTACTCAAATACATCTACTCCTATAGTTCGGAGTTACGTCATATATTTCATCCTTAGGTAAAATGGAGAAATGGGTTGATGCGGGCTACCCCAAAATGCCATCTATCAGGTATTCCGCACAAATCTATCAACAGAAAAGAAAATAACAAAACAAAAATGGTATAAATATTATTTAAAAGCGACAAATAGGTTGGAACCTAATACATATACCTAAGGTGAGTAAATTTTACCTTATTTATAATATGTATTGGGTTGAATATTTTAATAGAAAGTATTGGAGAACGCCGTTTAATCAAGAATATGCCTATAAGACAAAAGAGTTTTGCAAAATGTAATATATCAGTTAAGTAGAACTTAAAATTATATACGTATTTTTTCATAATTTTAGATGATTATGGAGTTCCATCATGAAGTGACAGATTCAAACATTAGATAAAATACCTGTTATGTGCTTTTAATGAAACTTAATAATTACCTACCGTCGAAAATGTTTTATAAAATTAAGTTTTTTTACAAATATCCCCTTTAAATGGTAAGTTGTAGTTAAATTTTATTTATTTTACAAAATAAATTACACATACGAGTAGGTATATGAAATCAAGAACTTTCATTCATAATTTCATTGATATTTATTTATACCTCTTCTTGTACATAATATAAACAAATATAATTGTACATGGCGGGCTTATTGCCATTAGGCAATTTCTTATTATTACTGTGAATGATATTACTGAGCCTGTAAAGAAAAATAAATATTTTTTATTTATATCACTTGTACCTAAAACAAGTATTAAACATTTCAATAAACACGAATTGAAATATTATGGGAGAACCAGGAAATCAAGGCACCTACAGGGTTTACGACCTGTCATCGGGTGGTTTACGAGATCACATTATGCGCTTGCTCAACGTTCAATCTAATTTTTAAGTAAAAAAAAAATAATTATATGTTTTTCATCAAAATCCATTTATTTACCCAAATCCAAATATCATTTGCCAAAATTGCAAAACCAAGATCGAGACTTCCCTAGTATCGGTCTTGCATCAATGATTGTAGTACAGTTGAATAAATCCAAAAAAAAAACTTTTTAGAACTTATCATAGCAATCAAGAATGAAATATTCGAACTAGATGAAGAAGAGGATCAGAAATAATGATTTAGTTTTAATTATAATTTAAAATAAATTAATAAACTTTGTTTGTTTTCACTAGTTATATTTTTTAAAACACAACATGTTTCGATAACCTCCGTTATCTTCCTCAGGTGATAGGTGAGTTAATACTTTAGTGAGTTAATAGAGTTTAGTTTTTTTTATAAGTTAATGGACTGAAATGTTTTAAGATTTTTGATAAAAAGCTTTTCCAAATTATACAATTGTATTGTTTTACGGCTATCCACTCCATCTACGAGTGATCCTAGACATTAAGCAAGTTGAAATTATTAGATATACATCATGCTTATCCAACTGTCGATTCGTTTAAGAGAATTTACTTATTCTTCAAACTTTGCGTGAGCAACTCTGTAGAAGTTCATTTAAAAAATTAAAAAATAAAAATATAACAAACTTTGTAATACTTCTACTTTACAACTTGCGAATAAGTTATAGTGCTTTCGAGCTTGCGCTCATCACCAGTAACCTTTTATTACTGAATTTAATTCTCTTAATGAATCGACAGCAAGCCAAGACGCGTGTATGATGCAACATTTTGTATGGTGTAGTGGACTTTTTGAATGCCAAAAACACCAACTTAGAGGCTTCGTATCATATATATGTTCTGTACATGGATAAATTCAGAGTTTGAAGTCGTGTGTTTTTTGTGTGTATGTGTGTCCCCCCTCCTTATAACTTCTGATACGCTGAGTGCCAGAGCATAAAATTTCAGAAAATATAGAAAGTTATAGGCCTATAAAACTTATACTTTATACTGACTCAGATTTTTGAATTTTTGTTCAATCAATTTTTAAATTTTTACTTTATTTTTCCATATATCTCAAAAACCAAAGAAGTTAGAACGCTGAAAATTTGTATAAATATAGACAAACACAAAATCTCAAATTGTTTTTTTTGAAAGTTCCAGAGTAGGTATCTCAAAGATTTTTTATTGAAAAATATATTTTTTATGTGCTTAACTGCCTATATTTCCAAAGTTTTTAAAAACATCGAAAAAAGCCGAGACACTCCAACTAGATAATTTAATTTTCTATATTAAATATTAACATTGTAGTAGAACATCTCAAACTTTTTTTACAATTATGATAAAAATTGAATTTAGTGGCGACATCGTTTCATACTATTTGTAAGGCGGTATACACTATACAATATATCACTCAATAGTTTGATACCTACTTAATCTACAAACAAATATCGTGCTGTTTTCATATTCTGGGTAGGAAAAACAGACTGACCTACATACTATCTAATCCTGACATATATACCTACATGTTTTATATAGAAAACAAAATATCTAAAAATATTTATTAATTTGTGTTTAAGTGTTTATAGTTTGGTGCGTATTATTTTTACTGCCCCTATTTTTGTGTTTATGTTTTCCTTTATTTGTTTTCTGTTTCAGAGATCAAATTATGTTTTTAAGTTTTAAGGGTTTAACTCTAAATAATTTAATATACCGCTATCATCCCCTCTCTGTCTTCTGTGTTACCTGACACGTTCCGGGATCGTGTTTAACCTCACGTATTCAAGTTCCCTCTCCAAAACCCTTTTTTGGGTTGTAACAAAAACAAGATGTACTGGAAGATATTTATTTGCCTCTCTAACATAAATCTGAGCTTATCGGCTGATGATACCACCAACATAACCTCTCTCTGAGAGGAAATCATGCCATTATTGTTGTTTATCATATTTAACTGTCGCCATTATTAACATATCAAATGATACTTCGCTGATTTGGATAAAGTTGCGGCCAGTATTTATACTAGTTGCATGAAACACATGAGATCCGACTGTCGATGGCGATAGTATGTATAGTTGAAGGATACATACAAATTATTCAATATTTTAACATATTTTGTTTTCTATATAAAACATTTAGGTATGTATTATGTCAAGATAGGATAGTATGGAGGTCAGTCTGTTTTTCCTACCCAGAATATGAAAACAGCATGATGGTATGTATGCATGTTTGGAGATTAAGTATCAAACTATTAAGTCTTCTTAGATATTGTGTATAGGACACTGCCATATAAATTGTATGTAGCGATGTCTATTTGTTATTAAATATTGTAGGCCTATAACTTTCTATATTTTCCGAAATTTTAGGCTCACAGCATTAAGCGGATCAAAAGTTAATAGGACGCACGCACGCAAAATTTTCAAATTTATAATGAGTTTTAAATATTATAACTAATGATATTTTAAATCATAAAACAGTTATATATGTTCACCTAAGATAGTTCTACAAGGAGTCAGGCCAATAGTCGAGTGATTTAAGATTTTAGTGAAGCCTCGTCCTGTGAGACCAGGGAGGAAGAAGATATATGTATATCTATATTATAAATTTGAATGTTTGTATGTATGTATCTATGTATGTGTTGAATGCGCTCCTAAACCGCTCATCCGATTGCGATGAAACTTTGGTGAACTGTCGAGAGTATACCAGGGATTGTTTCTGGATCAAAAAATTTTAACTTCTTCTTCTTCTTCATCGAGTTTTAGGTCATTTTACCTATGAAGGTGGACTATCCTGGGAACCGTTCATCCGATTGCAATTAAACTTTGGTGAATTGTCGATTGTATGCCCGGGATGATTTCTGAATTTAAAAAATTTTCTTCTTCTTCTTCATCGGGTATCAGGTCATTTTACCTATGAAGGTGGACTATCCTGAGAACCGTTCATCCGATTGCAATGAAACTTTGACGAATTGTCGAGTGTATGACCGGGAAGGTTTCTGGATTAAAAAAAATCTTCTTCTTCTTCTTCATCGGGTATCAGGTCATTTTACCGATGAAGGTGGACTATCCTGAGAACCGTTCATCCGATTGCAATGAAACTTTGGTGAATTGTCGAGCGTATGACCGGGATGGTTTCTGGATTAAATTTTTTTTCTTCTTCTTCTTCATCTTTATACTCTGGGAGAAGAAGCTCCAACTGTCCTTCCATCTCTCCGCAGGTCTTCCAGGACAGTTTCTGGACTTAAACTTTCTTCTTCTTCTCCTTCTTCATCGTGTATTTGGTCATTTTACCTATGAAGGTGGAGTATCCTGAGAGAATAAGATGCAACTGTCCTTCCATCTCTTCGCAGGTCTTCCAGAACGGTTTCTGGATTAAAACTTTTTTCTTCTTCTTCTTCTTTATCGTGTATTTGTTCATTTTACCTATGAAGTCGGAGAATCCTGGAAAAAGAAGGTCCAACTGTCTCTTCGTAGGTCTTCCCAGTATTGTCTCGGGAATTAAACTTTTTCTTAACTTCTTAAGGGACGAGAGGTAATGAAGGGAAGGGAGGTACTGGTGGACCTGACGGGACGGGAGGAACTGAAGGGACGGGAGGTACTGAAGGGACGGGAGGTACTGAAGGGACGGGAGGTACTGAAGGGACGGGAGGTACTGAAGGGACGGGAGGTACTGAAGGGACGGGAGGTACTGAAGGGACGGGAGGTACTGAAGGGACGGGAGGTACTGAAGGGACGGGAGGTACTGAAGGGACGGGAGGTACTGAAGGGACGGGAGGTACTGAAGGAACGGGAGTAACTGAAGGGACAGGAGTAACTGAAGGGACGGGAGTAACTGAAGGGACGGGAGTAACTGAAGGGACGGGAGTAACTTAAGGGACGGGAATAACTGAAGGGACGGGAGTAGTTGAGGGACGGGAGTAGTTGAGGGACGGGAGTAGTTGAGGGACGGGAGTAGTTGAGGGACGGGAGTAGTTGAGGGACGGGAGTAGTTGAGGGACGGGAGTAACTGAAGGGACGGGAGTAACTGAAGGGACGGGAGTAACTGAAGGGACGGGAGTAACTGAAGGGACGGGAGTAACTGAAGGGACGGGAGTAACTGAAGGGACGGGAGGTACTGAAGGGACGGGAAGTACTGAAGGGATGGGAGGTATTGAAGAGTCTGAAGCGACGGGTGGTTATGGAGGACGATTTTTAATTATACAGGCAATACGAAGTTTGCCGGGGGTTCACTAGTACTATATAAATAAATAAAATATTGTGTGTCATTTTCAAACACATACAAAAGTAGTCGACCGGCGACTTTTACTCAGAATTCATTTTATGCGTGAAACTGACGCTTTACTGGAGAAATCTATGCGATGGTAAAGTTGAGAAAAATTTAGTTGGAATATGTCACGAGATAAAACATATTTCACGATTAAATAAATAAGTTTAACGGAGAGAGGGAAATAAAATAATTTTACATTTCAAAAAAGGCCGCCGCCTCGCACAGTACATCGGGATAATGGATCCGAAATTGCCTTTTGAAAGAATTTATATGGGAATTCATGGGATCAGCATATAATACGCACAGTTGTAGGTATACTACGCTACAAGGTCGTATGCTAAGTCTCACTTCATACTGGTTATAGACCAATTTAGTGTTAAAGCCTTTAGAAAGCAGATTATATAACCAACATAATTATATAATATTATGAAATGGTGTTTTGAACAAATGTTAATTTTTCTTGTGATTAAGCCATATTTAGCATTGACTATGTGACAGACGCTTGTAATTGGAACATTGGAGATCGTATGTGTTTGTATCATGTTTTAGCTTATGTGTAGGTATACCATTTTTCTGTTGGTGTCATTGATAAATAAATTAAATTAATTGTCTTTACTTTGGACAATTTGCGTGTCTTTGACTTAGAAATTTTTGAACATAATTAGGTAAACTGTATGTGGTGTAAGGGGAAATGCTGATTTAGTAGCGTATTCATTAATTTGATATGGTTATTTTTCTTAAAATTTTTAATAAACAATAGAAATAAAATACGTATATAACTTAATTCCACTGTTTATATTAGACTACAACCTACAACCGGTTTCGTGCTAAGCACACTAAAAAAAATTGTGACCACCGAACTGGCTACCTGCGTTTTTAGCCAAACATTTTTTGTTATCAGTAATAAAAGTTAATCTTTTTATGACTGTACTGTTTGGTTAAGCACACAAAATATTTAGTAGCACAAAACGAATTTTTTTGTAGTCAAGTTAGTTCGGTTAACTTAAACATGAAATTTTTTTCAGTGCACATTTTCAAGTTACTACTTGAAAATGTGCTTAGCACGAAACCGGCTGAAGATTGTAGTCTAAAATAAACAGTGGAATTAAGTTATAAACGTTTTTTTTTTATTTTTAATGTTTATTAAAAATTTTAAGAAATCTTAATGGAATTGCATCAAGAACTTTCGATCAAAAAATTAAATCTAAACTTATGGTTATGTTATGTTGAGATTTTTATGCACTGCAGTTCTATAAATATGGACACCTCTTATATAAGCCAAAAGGAATTAATGCACTTCCCTTTAATAGATTTCCTGGCAGACTCTTGGGCATAACGCACTCTTCTCATGCAGTGCTAGATTGCATTTTAGACGATGAAGGGATTGAAGCGGTTACAAAACTGCATTGAAATATTTGATTTAAACTGTGAGTTGATTGAACAATTATGCGATACACAAAGGCACCACAATCCATAGAATGTGGAGCATATTGATAATTTATATTGAATATCAATTAAAGGGCGCGAACATTATGGTTTCCTGTTTACGTAATTAATATAAGTTGACATCCGTCCAAACAATAGCCTAATTATTTATTATTATTCATAAAAAATATGCCTGAATACGCAAGAAACAAATTCGAATAAATTTAATTAAAGTATGCGAACCTTTAAGTCAATGTTGAATATTTCAAATGATAAATCCAAAGACCTTATAATTACTTTAGTATATAAGGTCTTTGGATAAATCCAATATACTAACCTAAGCTAAAAGAAAAGTTCAGCAAAGTGTAGGTGTAGAAAAAAAAACATTTTACGACTTTCGCAAATTAAATCGAAAGATGAATTGGTTGGAACGACATAAAAGTTCGAAGCATATTATTCAAAATATAAACTTACTTAGAAGTTAAGTTAAAAAAATATTAAGATAAGAACTTGAAAATACTGAAACAAACATAATAATAAAAATAATAAAAACGTACTTGCAACAAAAATTGTGAACGTTTTGGTATACAGCATTTTTCAAAAAACAAGATTTACAAAAATTATACAATTATAAATGTGGTGAGGGTAGTGAAAATAAAAAATAACACGTATTGTTTTATGAAATATTTTAAGTTTACATATTCGTTTTTAAGTTTTATTTATATTCATTGTTTAGATCATATTAACGGCAAGGAGATACGAGTTTAAAACAAAGATTTACTTTAAAAAAGGTTACAACGATTAAAGATCTGGGTATAACTCTGGACTCGGAGCTTAGTTTTAAATATCACTACGAGACCATAGTCGCTAAGTCTTATAGAAGACTGGGTTTTGTATTGAGGTTGACTAGACCGTTTAAAAAACCACAATGTTTAATATTTTTATACAACTCACTGATTCGTAGCCTGCTCGAATACCAATCATTTGTTTGGGCACCCTATTTCGCCATTCATAGTAATAAATTAGAGCGAGTCCAGAGGTACTTTACAAGAGTTCTCTCCTTCAGGGCCGGTATCGGGGGTGATATGTCCTATTCTGAACCTCGACATATTCTCAAACAGCCTCAGCACCTTCAAGCGTTTGATACAAGCAAGTCAACAATCATTATGAGATGTTTTCCCTTAATCCAACTGTCGATTCGTTCATGAGAATTCAATTCTCTTAATGAATCGACATTATTAAGCCAAGTTGCGTGTACGAAGGAAAATTTTGTATGGTGTAGTGGACTTTTTGCATGCTAATAGCACCAACTAGAGGCCTCGCAGCATATATGTTCCCATACATGGATTTTCTCAGAATTCGGAGTAGAACATTTTATGTGAGTTTTGTGTGTGTGTGTGTCTGTCTGTGTGTCTGTCTGTCCCCCCCTTATAACTTTTGATCCGCTCAATTTACAGAACCCAAATTTTCAGAATATATAAACAGTTATAGGCCTACAAAACTTTTATACTCAGAATTGTGAATTTTTGTATCAGTCAGGGGTTATCAACTTTTAAAATTTTGATTTATTTTTCCATATATCTCAGAAACCGTAAAAGCCAGAACGCTGAAAATTGGTATAAACATAGACAAATACAAAATCTCAAATAAGTTTTTTTAAAACTAGTTGCATGTAACACATGAGATCCAACTGTCGATAGCGATAGTATGTATAGTTGAAGAATATGTACCAAACTATAAACCCATAAATACAAATTATTGAATATTGTCAGATATTTTGTTTTCTATACAACATACGTAGGTATGTATGTCAAGATAGGATAGTATGGAGGAAGGTCCTTTTTTCCTACCCAGAATATGAAAATAGCATGATGGTATGTATGTATGTTTGGAGATGAAGTATCAAACTATTAAGTCTTTTTACATATTGTGTATAGGCGACTGCCATACAAAATGTATGAAGCGATGTCGTCACTAAATTCAATTTTTATAAAAATTGTTAAAAAAAATTTGAGATGTACTGCTACAATGTTAATATTTTTTATATAAAATTAAATTATCTAGTTGGGGTGTTTCGGCTTTTTTCGATATTTTAAAAAAAAATGGAAATATAGGCAGTTAAACTCATAAATTTATCATAAAAAAAATACTTTTCTTAATAAAAAATGTTTGAGAAACCCTGGAATTTTTTTGAAAAAACTAATTTGAGATTTTGTATTTGTCTATATTTGTACCAATTCTCAGCGTTCTAGCATTTATGGTTTCTGAGATATATGGAAAAATAAAGTAAAAATTCAAAAGTTGATAACCCCTGACTGAAACAAAAATTCAAAATTCTGAGTATAAAAGTTTTGTAGGCCTATAACTGTTTATATATTCTAAAATTTTGGGCTCTGTAAATTGAGCGGATCAAAAGTTATAAGGGGGGGACGGACACACAGACACACAGACACACACACACACACAGACACACGAAATGTTCTACTCCGAATTCTGAGTAAATCCGTGTATGGAACATATATGCTGCGAAGCCTCTAAGTTGGTGTTTTTTGACTTCAAAGTTGGAAAAGCCGTGAAAAAAGTAGACCTCTCCATACAATTCTCGCGTATTCTGGCTTGATACATTGTCGATATGTTAAGAGAACAAAGTTCTCCTGAACAAATCGACAGTTGGATAAATTTATGAGTTTAACTGCCTATATTTCCATTTTTTTTTAAATATCGAAAAAAGCCGAAACACCCCAACTAGAAAATTTAATCTTCTATAAAAAATATTAAAATTGTATTAGCACATTGCAAATTTTTTTCTACAATTTTTATAAAAATTGAATTTAGTGACGACATTGTTTCATACAATTTGTATGGAAATAGCCTACTCACAATATCTAAGAAGACTTAATAATTTGATACTAATCTCCAAACATACATACATACCATCATGCTGTTTTCACATTCTGGGTAGGATCAAAGGACTGACCTCCATACTATCCTATCTTGACAAACATACCTAGGTACATGTGTTGTATAGAAAACCAAATATCTTAAAATATTAAATAATTTGTATTTATGGGTTTATAGTTTGGTACTTATTCTTCAACTATACATACTATCGCTATCGACAGTTGGATCTCATGTGTTACATGCAACTAGTAATTGTGTTTTAACAATACGGTACACTGTGTGTGTGCGTGTGCTTGTGCCCGTGTGCGTATGCGTGTGCGTGTGCGTGTGTGTGTGTGTGTGTGTGTGTGTGTGTGTGTGTGTGTGTGTGTGTGTGTGTGGGTGTGTGTGTGTGTGTGTGTGTGTGTTATAGTTACCTATTTAGATTATTTTCTAAAGGCTAATTAAATCAATTAAGATTTACTTTCTATAAATGTTTGTATTAGTAAAATATACCTATATTTAATATTCAATTAAACGATATATATTCAATCTATGTTGTAAACACCTGTTATTGGAGCATTGGAACTACTATGATGATTCTAACTATCTATATTATGTTTTATGTGTATTCCTATGTTCTGTTGGTGATACTTATTACATTATGTTGTAAGCACCTGTTATTGGAGCATTGGAACTACTATGATGATTCTAACTGTCTATATTATGTTTTATGTGTATTCCTATGTTCTGTTGGTGATACTTATTACATTATGTTGTAAACACCTGTTATTGGAGCATTGGAACTACTATGATGATTCTAACTGTCTATATTATGTTTTATGTGTATTCCTATGTTCTGTTGGTGATACTTATTACATTATGTTGTAAACACCTGTTATTGGAGCATTGGAACTACTATGATGATTCTAACTGTCTATATTATGTTTTATGTGTATTCCTATGTTCTGTTGGTGATACTTATTACATTATGTTGTAAACACCTGTTATTGGAGCATTGGAACTACTATGATGATTCTAACTGTCTATATTATGTTTTATGTGTATTCCTATGTTCTGTTGGTGATACTTATTACATTATGTTGTAAACACCTGTTATTGGAGCATTGGAACTACTATGATGATTCTAACTGTCTATATTATGTTTTATGTGTATTCCTATGTTCTGTTGGTGATACTTATTACATTATGTTGTAAACACCTGTTATTGGAGCATTGGAACTACTATGATGATTCTAACTGTCTATATTATGTTTTATGTGTATTCCTATGTTCTGTTGGTGATACTTATTACATTATGTTGTAAACACCTGTTATTGGAGCATTGGAACTACTATGATGATTCTAACTGTCTATATTATGTTTTATGTGTATTCCTATGTTCTGTTGGTGATACTTATTACATTATGTTGTAAACACCTGTTATTGGAGCATTGGAACTACTATGATGATTCTAACTATCTATATTATGTTTTATGTGTATTCCTATGTTCTGTTGGTGATACTTATTACATTATGTTGTAAACACCTGTTATTGGAGCATTGGAACTACTATGATGATTCTAACTATCTATATTATGTTTTATTTGTATTCCTATGTTCTGTTGGTGATACTTATTACATTATGTTGTAAACACCTGTTATTGGAGCATTGGAACTACTATGATGATTCTAACTGTCTATATTATGTTTTATGTGTATTCCTATGTTCTGTTGGTGTTTCTTTTAATAAATAAATAAATTTGTTTAATAATAGCGCAAAAACAATTTTGTTGACGTCATTATAAGGTATGAAACTTGATTTAAGTCTTGAAATATCAATTTATTATGTATTGATATAAAATCACGTTAAAGTAAAAGAAGGTGTTGGTTATTAAAATTGAACGCCAACGCAATGTTGGTAAGTGGTTAATAAAATAGAACCAAGATGATCTCGTCGATGTCAAGTGTCATGATTAAATATCTACCCACGTCATACAAAGGGGGAGATGAATACATGTATTTATATATAAAATCACTATAATACATCCATTATTTTTATGAACGATCACAATATATGAATAAAATAACTAAAAATAGGCAATGAATGATAACACTTAAAAATGTAACACGCAAAAATCATATACACACTTGCCTATTATTATAACAAAAATCATATACACACTTACCTTTTATTATAACAATACCTACTGGTTGTCAATATTGAATAAAAATGCGAGAAAAAAAACTTTACATGAAAAATTATAAGTATGATATTATAAAACTGTTGATTATTGTATCTATGATGTAGCTTTTGATTTCACTGTTTGACCGGACTTGTCCCCCTGAATAGCGGAGCGAAAGCATCCAAACGACGCCTCCGACTCTTCTTTACATATAGTTCATTGAATTGACATATTTTTGAGTTTATTTTTGAAATAAAACACTTACAAAAATGTATTGTTAACTTACACTCAAAATAAGTATGTTGTTGAAACATTTTATAATTAATATGTTTTGAAAATACTCACATTTGAAATATAATAATAATAATAAATGCGCAAAAATACAGTAAAACTTGTGGTCTCATTATATTAACTGATCATCTCAAAAAGTAAAACAGCTTTTATCATGATCAAATATTTGTAATAGGTTCTTTTGCAGTAAGAGCAAACCAAAATCAAAAATGAACATGCGGACCAAGAGGACATCTGTGAATGCAAGAGTAAGACTGAGGGTTCAGGACTAAGACCATGACCACCCAGATCTTGGTCATGCATTTGCTCATCACTAGTTCAAAGGGTCTACAATTAAAAATGCAGATATGTTTCGCAATGGTATGTAGATGTACATACATAGTTACTTATTCGATACGCGGCGAAAATTTCGTTTTGTCTATTGGTAACAAAACAAAAAATGTGGCAACGAATATTTGGAATATCTGAATACCGAATATCATCAACGTATTTTAACACAGAAGACTCGGTTGGTTGAGCGTTCTCTCAATTTGGTAACATTTTCTCGTTAACGAACAAATATGGCGGTAAGGTAGCGAAAGGTAAAAACAGTTTTGGGGAAAATTTCCGAATCCAAAACACGCAGTTCATTATGATTCTGAAATGAAATAAGCAATGAATTTATCTATTTGCAGAAACATGAAAATAATGTAATATGTAGCTTAACTGATTGTGGAACGTGGAAGTAGGGGGAGACCGAGAAAAACATACATGTCATACCATATCACGGCAATCATACTATTGAAAAAGACGAAGATATTCTTTTTTTATTCATAATAATTATTAAAAGAGCCGATTGGCTCATTTACAGTCAACATTTTAAGTTTAATATAGTAGTTTTTCATGTACAGCAACACTTTACTTCAGTTCATAATACAAAGTCTGGATTTCAATTATTGTTGGAATGCCTTTTCGTTCATAGTTTTTAGTTGTTCTGGAAAATTATTAATTTCGTGTCCAAATTTTATTGTAGCTTTCTCACTTAGAAAGTAATTTATTGTACGTATTATTAACCAAATAAAGGCTAAAATAACAAGAGATATCTTGGAAAATGTTAAGTAATCCTTTTCCATGCACTTATGAAATGAAACAAAATAATATTTCGCAGACGTATTGTGCTTAATTACAAGCACAGGAGGAGAACTATTTTAAATGAGCACTTAAACGAAATAGATTAATTCAACTCCTCAAAAAATAATATTAAATCAAAACTTTTCTCACGATAACAGCTATTCATATATAAAATTAATAACACTTATCCCTCTCCTTCTGCACTCCCTCTTCCCTCCCTATTCCCCCGTTACTTCGTTACTCCCTCCTACCTCATACAATATAATACTCTTATAATATAATACTTCTTATATAATATTTATTTTTACCTGTGTACAGTGTGTAATCTATTGTGGAAACATATTATTGGCATAATTGTTAATATTTCATTATTATTACCTTATACTGTATTAAGCTGTTTGTTTTCAAAATATAAATAAATAAATTTATTTATTTATATTATTTATTTACGGTTAATTGCCTTATACACACATGAACAACAATTACACACATTTTAATACAAACAGAAAACTTATAACAATCATAAACACACTTAAAAAGAAAAAAAATATCATAACAAAAAAAAAGTAAGTAAATATAAAAAAAATACTATGCAAGCGGGAAAACAATACAATTTGAAATAAAAGATATAGGTACACACAATGAAATTCAAAAATAATTAAAATATACATACAACCAATCATATAGACCCTTAGAAAAAGAGAAAAAAAAATAATAATCATAAAAATAAAGAACAAGGTATATAATAAAACAAAAAGTTAATATGAAAAAAAATAATAGCAATGAAAAAAAAAATACTTTGTAGATGATATGTTTTCGGTGCGACACCTGGATGATTCACTAGTCCATTGACTGTGTCGAATCACCCAGCTTATTTGTTTCATTGCAGAACTGCTGATTTCTCGGTCGTGCAACGCAGCACCTACAATGAACGTGTAGCATTATTTTCACCACTTTTATCCACTATGTTGTATATTTTCAAAGTCTTCTTTTCTAACACACTACAAAGAAGGTCCTCCGATTCCTTCCTACCCAGATGCATTAGCCATTTGGTAAGTATCGTCCGCAATTGGTGTGTGTGTTATTGGGTTCTATTTTTATTTTAATGTGTGTGAATAATATTTGTCATGCAATTTATTTCTCAGGGCTAGAAAAAAATGGGTATTTAATCGTCAGTTGTACCTGGCCAAAGTGTTAATTATAATCATAATATCAATATTTCATAATATATTTTCACTTTCTCACTCATCCCGTTCCTGCGCGATTTCCATCCACTGGGGTATAAAAAATCTTTTGATGTCAAACATCAATCTTTAACCTTATGTCATTGCGAAAAAAATATGAGCCTAAGAAATATGTTTGTTTTAAAAGAAAATAAAATTCTTTAAACAAAAAGGCTTTACTGCTGTAGTCAATAAATTTAATAATAAAAAAAAAAACTAAGAAAAAAGCTATCCAAAATCATAAATATTAAGATTATTATTGAACAATACTAATATTGTGCAAATCCCTTGTTTTTGCTTAAATTCTGCAAAGTTATACTGTCTGAGGATAATTTTTTTTAATTAATATATTATTGAAAATGTATTAAAACGTAAGTAATTTCTACAATTCGTTAACTATAACAAAATAATGACTATTATAAATCTTTTCATCTAAAGAATACGAATGAATGTTTTATAAACTCGTTAAAACAACACAAAGGAATATAGAAAGTACAAAAGGCAATACGTATTTCGAAATGGTATTGATAAAACAAAATCCTTCGAACTTCATCCTATGCTTGTTGCATTTTAATTGCTTCATTAACTTGAATAGAGGCAATGCATAAAACGAGTATATATATATATATATATATATATATATATATATATATATATATATATATATATATATATATATATATATATATATATATATATATATATATATATATATATATATATATATATATATATATATGTTATAATATTTTTATCTCGGTTTTCCCGTGTCAGTAGGTCTTGACTAAGACCATTTGTCTTCCGACGTTTCGCCTGAATATCACCAGGCATTTTCAAGGACTTAACGAAAAGCACGCGCGCGATACACGTCTACTCACACTGAAAGCTCACCGTCAAGTGAGTAGACGTGTATCGCGCGCGTGCTTTTCGTTAAGTCCTTGAAAATGCCTGGTGATATTCAGGCGAAACGTCGGAAGACAAATGGTCTTAGTCAAGACCTACTGACACGGGAAAACCGAGATAAAAATATTATAACATATTTCACCCGTGAAAACATCAAATATAACATATATATATATATATATATATATATATATATATATATATATATATATATATATATATATATATATATATATATATATATATATATATATATATATATATATATATATATATATATATATATATATATATATATATATATATATATATATATATATATATATATATATATATATATATATATATATATATATATATATATATATATATATATATATATATATATATATATATATATATATATATATATATATATATATATATATATATATATATATATATATATATATATATATATATATATATATATATATATATATATATATATATATATATATATATATATATATATATATATATATATATATATATATATATATATATATATATATATATATATTGTTTTGACATTTCATTTAATATAGATCATTTCAACAGACGTTAATTATTGTTCAGTACAATAGAAAATAAGGCAAAATGCAACTAGCACCAGATAAGATACAAAATAGAAAGGCAATCGTGGTTTCACTGGATTCATGAATCCAGGCCCACGAGCACAGGCGACCGCACAGGAGATATATATATATATATATATATATATATATATATATATATATATATATATATATATATATATATATATATATATATATATATATATATATATATATATATATATATATATATATATATATATATATATATATATATATTACTACATAATTTTTGCAAATGAATAGAGAAAAAATCTCCAGCTTTTAGATTTTCAACTGTTCCACTTTTTCAAACATAAATATTCTGAAAAAAGGAGATCATGACACCAAAAAGTAACGAGCATACTTCTAAAGATCATTAAATGGATTCCACGAAATAATCATAGAAAAAAAAACAAAAAATAACAAAATGTTAAGGCAGCAGCATCAAGAAAGAGGAAACAGGAAAGGAAGTCAAATCGCCAACATGACAATTATACCATGCAATGTGAACGGTTAATACTTCTGACAACTTTAATTGCTGTATGTTTTGTTACGTTATCACCTAACAAATCCAAATTATTGATTACATTTATTATATTATGTGATGCACATTTTATTTAAAGGAGCATTCATGCCGACATTCGAATGACAATAGTTAACACCAAATAAGTGCTGTAATCTAATATCACGTTGAGGTACTCAAGTTATCAAATCTAGCAGCTCAGGGGAATCAATATTAGGTATTAGACAGAATACACAGCAACATGAATATGAACATGAATACCTACCTACAATAATTAAATACTTAAATACATTTACTTGAATATGACTACACATGTTTGCATTAGTGGTTTACGTGGAAAAACTTCAGTTGAAAGAAAAAATAAAACAAAAAAAAAACTCAAACTTCTACAGTTTTTGACTGCTAATTTTCGTGAACACACACGGTTAGAATGATTTATATATGTAATCGAATTAAAATCTAATTAAAATATGAAGACTGCGTCCATACAGACGCAGCGGACGGATCGGACGCACCGCATCGGACGGATTTTAGTATTCTTTGTAAAGGAATTCACACAAGTACGTCCACTGATTGATCGGCATCGAACGGAGCGCGAACGTTTATGCTATCATTGTTGCTAGGTTGCTAGGCCTTTAATTGATACATATGAAATTAAAATTTATTTATTTCTTTACTATATGTACGCCCTTAATATAGCATTTATGTACAATAAAATACAAGATAAATAATAACAATAAAGGCACAACAAATCAACAATAAGTGCAAATACATTAATAACACAAATAATAAAAAATTAGTCAAAGAAAGGACAATATAAGACAACATAATACAATATTATAAAAGAAAATAGAGATAAATGATAAAAAAACAAGCAAAAACAAAAACTAGACACAAAAGGAAGAAGAAGAAGAAATAATATTAATAAATAACATTATTGCAGATTCTATTTTAAACCAGAAAATAAACTAACCAAAAATCAAAAAATATAATTTGCCCAAAGCATCCTTTTGAAACCATATATATTGAACATTTCATAATATAGTACAACCACTATAGTACAACCACCGGCCATAGTACAACCACTGTCTTAGTCAAAGTCACAGATGACATAAGGAAGGCAATGGATGAGTCCAAACTAACTTTACTTTCACTTCTGGACTTTAGCAGCGCCTTTAACTCTGTCGACTTTGACATACTACTAGCCCGCATGAAATTTCTTAATATCTCCTCATCCGTTGTCGACTGGTTCTCGAGCTATCTTCGTGGTCGTAAACAACGTTGCAGAATATCTTCCGAACAAATGTCCGACTGTATTAGTTTGGAAACCGGAGTTCCTCAAGGCGGTATTCTCTCTCCTCTACTCTTCTCAATATTCATCAATCCAATTGTGAGAGGCCTTCGGTGCTCCTATCATATCTATGCTGATGATCTTCAACTTTACACAGATTTTTTAGCTAATGACATAAATAATGCCATACTAACTGTGAATTCTGATCTCGACTACATAAGCAAATGGGCCACTGAAAATGGTATTCTTCTTAACCCTATCAAATCTCACGCCATTATCATAGGGAGTACAAAACTTCTGGCTAAACTTACCTCAAACACTATTCCCCTTCCTGTACTCAATGGCACAGCAATACCCATATCCAAAACAGTGAAAAATCTAGGAGTTCTCTTCAATCAACACCTTTCCTGGACTGAACAAGTCAGTGAAGTCAGCAGAAAACTTTTCTATAGTATTCATTCCATCAAAAAACTTCAAAAATTTCTTCCTACCAACATCAAAATAAAGCTCGCACAAACTCTCCTTCTCCCCATTCTCGATTATGCAGATATTTGCTATTTGGATCTTACTCAGGAACTTCTAAACAAATTAGATCGATTACAAAACGTCTGCATACGTTTCATATATAATCTTCGCAAATACGATCACATATCATTTTTTCGCAAGGAACTCAAATGTCTTCCTATCCGTCTGCGCCGAGATCAACACACTCTTTGTCTTCTGTTTAACATTTTGAACAACCCTAATGCTCCATCATATCTTACCGAAAGATTTCAACCTCTGGCCTCTCATGGACTCCCGCTTCGATCTAGAGAAGAGAGAACCCTCGCCATCCCATCAAATGCCACGGCTTTCTATTCATCATCATTTACTGTCCATGCTGCCCGGTTATGGAACAACTTGGCCCTTGACATTAGAACTGCACCAACGTTAGGTACCTTCAAAACTAGATTAAAACGCGCGCTCATACTTTCCATTTCTTAACCTACATACTTCCCATTTATTTCCCTATTCTTGTAGTTAGTCATATCTCCTCTCCTTTTTTTCCCTTCCCTCCCATAGTGTTGTAACAGGTCTTATCTATGATTTGTTTAATTTTCATTGATGTACATATTTATTTTCTTCTTACTTTATTGTGTTTAAATGTAATATGTTTATGGTTTTATATATATTTTCTTTTTTGTACATGTACCATTTTGTCTCATAACTGTCACAGATGGTTGTCTGGAAGAAATTGCCAGTAGGCAATAAGTCCGCCATTTGTACTAGCTATTAAGTAATGTACAATAAAGTGTTTAAATAAAATAAATAAATAATAAATATATTTTTTTCACTAAACGTGTTTGTAAAAAATATCAGATATTTTATAAGACATCAAAAGTGGATTCTAAACAGCTCACGAAATAAAAGAAATGAATTAGATTGGAAAAACCACACAATATAACATCTTCTATGAGTAAAATACGAAGATTTCCCGCTAGCGACCTTCGAGTTAATGGAAGTGAGAATAAAGCGTTTGTCTGTCCCATGTTGGGTATAATGAAATAGCACTCTGTCTGCCAGTCACAATTTGAGCGGTCTACGTAATGAAACGTTCTAACAAAAGGGAACTATGAATGGTTTCACCCGATGTGAATCGTAACGGATTGGGGCCAATGAAAGCCTATTGATATCTCTCCATCAACGTCATAGACCCTTACGTTTATGGGGTTGAAGGTGCTGAAAGCTAAATCGATCGTAAATTGAGGGAGAGAGCGTTAAAATTACACTTTATCGCCGCTAATGTGGACGAAACAAGTGTTTAAGCAATAAGCTGCTGGAGGTCTATAAAAAAAGAAAAACGTCAATAACACGAATACAAAATGACGAAAGAAACTAAAAATATGGATAAATGCAATAATGGGTATGTTAACTACGACAACGGAATGTTGTATTAATAATCGTAATTCTATGACAAATTTTTAACAATAGGTATATTATAGGAGAACCAGGAACTCAAGGAACCTACAGGGCTAACGACCTGTCTTTGGCTGGTTTACGTGATCCCTTTATGCGCTTGCGCAACGTTAATCAATTATGCCTTCTTATTGAGTTCCCTATCAATCCAGATTATTAAAGTTCTATAAATAAGCTCAAACACCATCGTCATCTATGCAATGATGAATAAACTTTTTTTGAGACCATAAATTGAGAAATTGATTTGTAAACAATGAAAGGAACAGTGCATATACATGAGGTGACAATTCTTTGACACAGATGTCACCCCTGAACCGCGCCAGAATTGTAAGTTCATTTTCGGCTTCCAATGGAAAAAATCCAATGTAGGTATACATATGCAAATATAAAAATATTCGATTATAATAACAGTAATACTGTAATCGAAATATTTGATAATTGCTATTTAGTAACCAAACCACACAAGATTCTAAGAGAAGGCTAAGGTCACACCAATTTGCTTCGCTTGGTGCTAATTTAGGTGATAGCCAGGCGCGAAGTATGCTGTGTTGCCATTGCGATAAGAAGGTACGTAATGTATCGGTTTGCTAGTAATGTCACCATGCATTGAGCGAAATACCTAGCTGTATGCCCTTAACCTTAGATATTTTTTATTAGGTACTCGTTGTTTACCCGAAATATCTTATAAAATACGTTAAGATAAATATAATGTATGTTGCAACATTGTAATAAAAATAAAACTTCACCAATTATTATAATCAAATGTAGAAACAACAAAAGAAACACGAAATTTTGTGCGGAAGAAATAAAAAGATAAAACCGTATGTTTTTCTTCGCGAAATAACGAACTTAGCCGTTTTATGTACCAATACAGTTAGCAAGGAAAACTTTAATTGGGTTGAAACAAAACGGTCACGTAGAATAAATTGCGGCAGAAATATATTACCATTGTTATTGTTCCTAGTTCTGCTTCCATTTTAATTTAATTTGATTGGTTGTAGTAGTATATTTTATTTTATTTATTTAATCTTCTTGTACATATTATTAGTACACTGGCGGGCTTATTGCCTACTGGCAATTTCTTCCAACCAACCAGAGTAAATGTTAAATATACAAAACAATGTGTACTATAGCAATAAGTTAGTCACATTACAAAATAAATAAAGATAGCAGAATATATTATATAGAAAAAAAAACTCTGAATATGTGATAGCTTAATGTTTGAAATATAAATTTTACAGGTCAAAGATTACGATTGTGCCTTTCAATAAATGCATTTTGTCATTTGACACGAAAATATTTTAAAATCAACAAAAAGAACTTTTAAAATGTATTTTTTAAAGCCATCTGTATCAGTGCCCAAAGAATCTATAACTTATCAAGAGCGTCTTTGGAAGGTTTAAGTCTTAATACGTTTTATATGATTCTGAAACACTCTCTAAAATTCATAATCAGATTCCAATCTATACTTAGAACCTATCTACCTGCCGCTTTACATACATCATACGAGTTTTACGATTAGTGTACATTTTAATTACTATTTCGATTAGAACATACTCACTGCCATAGTTTCCGTTGAAAAAGTATATTTATTACGGAGTTATAAATTGATAACATTATATTCTTCACGAAAATATGCGAGGAATTGGTCAGTTGTTTTGTTGTCATACGACAATTTTATTGTTTTTAGATCAACGAAACGGTTTGAAAAGATAACAGGATTACTTAAGTTTCCAAAAATAATGACGCTTGTAATACCGGCCTGAAAGATATGCAGTATGTTTTAAACTCGTGAAAGCGTGTATATTAATTACGTTATATTAGAAATATAAATTTACTTTGTAAATGTTAAAATTCAAGTATAAAGGAGTATAGACAAAATATGTACATTCCTTAAACAATATTAATTGGCAGTCGGAGTATTACATTACAAGCGAAAACAATTAATACGCCTCGCATCCTTTACAAGATACCTACATATTGACGTATGGTCTATTTAATGAATGGCTGTAATGTTTCTCTAAATACCAGACTCTAATGATACCAGATCCATTAGGTGAAAAACAACGGTTTGAAAAAAATGTGGAATAGACCGTGAATAATTTATTTTTAAGATCTTATATATAGGTCCATGAATTAGTCAGCGGATGGTCGATGCGAGTGCGATAGAGAATAAAACCTTCCACCTTTTAGGGCGCTGTAAAGTTTCCTTAGAGATCCACCATACTACACACACTGGATATTATTATTGTTCATAACGATTACGTAGTTTAGTACAACCAAGGGTTGTCCATCCATGCATCGTGACATGAAGAAAATGTCGACATCAGATAAATATCAAAACTGTGCAAGTCCACTTTAACGAACCAACAGATTTACTGAACTAAAAATGAAACTATGTTACTTTGTCAGTACATAATATTATTGATGATTATCTTTGAGTACACACTTAAAACAAAATAATTAGTGAATGAAGAATACAGACACACTAAATATTTAGATATGGTAAGAAAATTTATTAATTAAATAAAATAAAACAAAAATTTTGTGTTCGGTAAGTGTGGCAACCTTCCCAACCTTTTCCTCTCCCAAATATATTGCTACCTACACGAGTAGTCAGCTGTAAATACAATCGTCTACAACTCGTCGTCGTGACATCACTGACAGTTGAAGAAGTAAAATTAGTTTCAATACGCTCGAAATATACATATTTCGTGTCCTTTCGTGTTGATCAACTAAATACTACGCGCCGTGCGCCCCCTTAATATAGCCAAACCGTGTTTGGAAGTGGTGTGTCTTTCATCAATATTTTGTGTTGTGATACAAGAGGTATAGTGAGTGCCTTCCGTGAAGACCTCACGGACGAAGGAAGAAATTCGCCACCAGGTAGGTTCAATATTCCCTTCTCTCTGTATCCAACATTTTGTGTACACCACTAAAATTTTGATCAATAGAATGTTACGGGAACGAAGTTCCCTCGGAGGATACAAAGTGGAATTTTGTTCCTGTAACATGTAGAGGGATTTAATTCTATTGAATAAAACTGAACATTTTAGTGGTCTGCACAAAGTTGTGTTTTAGTTTATTTAACTAATTAAAAATGTTACCACATAGTAAAAAAAAATCGTTTGTCGCAAATAAGAAAATTTGCTGTTTTCAATTTTTTGACAAAAATTGTATTAATTCATGCATTGATGTTTTTATTATTTAACAAATGGTCAATCGCCGTGGCACAATAGTACCTAAGCCATTTGACTTCTTTGCCATAGACCCGGGTTACATACCAGGCAAGGGGAAATTTATTTAAATATTTTTCGTGCAAATCTTGCTTCTCTGGACTGAAAATAGTTGTCAGTTGAAAGAAATAAGCATTTGACAAAAAAGACCGCCACTTGTGCAGGATGCAATGAAGTGTACATTTTATATAATTTCAATGCACACAATTCATAATTATGAAATTGAATTAATTTACAAAAAATATAAACAAACTTCAGCTGGCATAATCATAAGCCAAATTTTTCCTTGTTATTAAAAAATTCTGTTTTGAAAATACATATTCTTTATGTTTTTTCTGTTTCGCCAAATGATAATATTTTTCGTATACTGTCTAAAAATTGCGGATACGAAATTTCAATAGTTTAAGTCATGGTGGTTTTAATCAATGACATTTGATATAAAGACACATTATTATGAGAGCAAAACGCTCTTCTAAAATGGCACATTTGAACGAATTCTTACAATATCACCAAGAAAGAGCACACACGACAGAATACATTAAGTGCGAAAGAGATCATACAATAATAGACACACAATTGCAGACGTATTTTTTTTCTTTTACATCAGTGCAATCACATTATAATTATCTCTCACACCAAATAATGACTGTAAAAGAGACGATCTTATATTGAGTTATAGCTGTGTAAAAAAGATAATACAACAACAGCATACTTCGGCTTGGCTTCAAGTGAAAATGACTTGACTAGGTACTCTCTCGTTTACTTAAAATAAAAATCGAAAAATCCATATAAATATTATATTAGTTAATGAATAAATATGCAGCATGAAATGATATATCTGGTCGTTCCTTCACAGTTGTAGTGTAACTTTTACATGTTTCCATAATACAAGGTGGTATTTTGACTACGACAATACGTCCGAACACTACAACATCTTGCGTGTAACTAAAGTCCGATAAGAATTAAGGGAGATATTATATGCGCTTTACTTTTTGTTTACCGAATTTAAACACTAGTAACGTATCTATTATTTTTATATATCATTTGGTTTTACTAGGTTTTGTTATTTCCCAACATCCAGTAGGTACCTACCTAATAGAACACAAGTGGTAGAGTACTAAACGGACCGAGGACTTAACTTCTGTTTGTGACGCATCAAATATTGAACGGAAGGTCGGCGCACTATAGGAACATACTCTACCTACCTATATTTGTCCGTTAATGTCTCTGAGACTTGGGTGGTTTTCCACCCAGAACCTGTCTCCCTTGAAGTAATCTGTACTTTTATGAAACGTACGACAGACTTCAAAGAAAATTTGTTGTTGTAGAGCTCACTAAAAACCCATCGAACGAAATTAAGATCCTAGACTTGTAATTATTTTGTAATAAATTCAATCTCGGCGCAAAGATGGCCTAAAATTGTTTTATTTTTGTGAAAACATTAGTATACTTTGTATCCTCCAGAGGAAGGGAACGTGGTTCCCGAAACATGTAGAGGTGTTATTCATTCATTTTTTGAATAAAACAAGTGGTTTAAACATTGTTATTTATATTTTTTTATTGTAAATTTAAAATGTTACCACAAAGTAAACAATCTTTTATCGAAAAAGAAAACTTTTTTGTTTATATAGTATTGGAAAGGAGTACATAATTAATCATTTTATAATCATAAAAAATATATAATCATGATGGAAAAACGTCTTTAAACCTTTTTTGGTATATTTTAATTTACTAGAAACCTAAAAGTTGTTTATTAAAGGACATTAATTATTGAACTTAATAATAAATTGAAAGTTAGATATTTTGAAGACTGAAAATATCTGCAAAAGTGTTAAAAATATGCCTTCACATTTAATTAAAATTATATTTCACTGTGCGCTCCATCGAAAAAAGATACTCAATAATTTGTTTGTTTATAAACAAAAATCTATGAAATTCTAAGTAAATGATAAATAAAAATAAGATTGAGGTTAACAATAAAATGAAAAGATCGGTCGCAGAACGGTTAATGGACAGTATTAGCAATTAAGTGGACCTGATTCGAATCCTGCCTCAACTGATTTTGTTCATCTGTATAGTACAAATCTCTTTTTTATATTTTGTTTCATGGCTTATTTTTCATCTGTTTTTATGTTTTATTATTTTTAATGACACTTTTGAATTTACTTTATACCTAGGTATATAATTTATTTATGCTATTTATTTTGTTTCTTTTTGTTTTTGGTATATTTCTTTAAAAATGTTTAGATATAATATGCAAAAAAATATTCTGATAGGTATTTCGTACATATATACATCTCTTTTTGTTTTCATTTTATAATATTATTGTATGTATTAAACGTGTTTGTACTATATTATTTTGTATGTACTTGTCAAAGGCTATTTAGCCGTTGATGGAAATAATAAATAAATAAATAAATGATATGAAAGTAGAAAGATATACTCGTTTAATTATCAAAAACTGGTAAAGACTGGGTTATACAATAATATTTAATATCAGTTAGCATGTGTGTTATGGATAATACTTGAAGAGTATCTCTAACATTATTGAATAGTAAAAAGGAAAGTACACACAAAATAAATAAAACAGAAGCAAAAAATACGCACACTTCAGCCCCAGAACATACCTAGAGGATAGAGGAGTGGAAATATCAATATTTGATCGAAAATAATCTTATTTTTTTTCCCTTAGCGCTTTTGTCCCGTTTCTATCGGGGTACGCTTTGACCATGATCCTGGAATTGGCGAGTCTGGTTATTACATTGAAGAGACTGCCATCTGACCAATAGAAAGGGGAACCAGACAAATTGGATCATGGCTACATACATCTAGTGATATAAATCCGCACATAGATTTTTTGAAAATCCAGAGGTGCGTGCCCCGCCCGGATTCGAACCGTCGACCTCACGCATGTGAGGCGACAACCTTATCGAAAATAATCTTATAATTTGTATTTTCTAATTAATGTTTGTATTGTACTGGATTCTCGTAATAAATAATATTACAAATTTTGTGTTGAACAAGTCTCACTTGTATTATTTGCAACATTAAAAACTAAATTAGATTTACATTATGAAACTATAAGACAAAACTCAATTCACACCGGTTTCAACAAATAGTAGAATAGAAGAATGTCTGGATCCAGTCGCGTGTCTATCTATGTACATATATATTGCACCATGGAAGGAAAAAGCAGATATTTTCTTTGTTTCGAGGTTAACCGTAGGTTACTTAGGCGTACAGGGTGGAGGGATTTTTTCACGTAAAGGTCAACCGAGGGCGATGAATCGTGCAACCAGGCATCTACCTACTGGAATGAAAATACACAGATATTATATACACACACACACACACACACACACACACACACACACACACACACACACACACACACACACACACACACACACACACACACACACACACACACACACACACACACACACACACACACACACACACACACACACACACACACACACACACACACACACACACACACACACACACACACACACACACACACACACACACACACACACACACACACACACACACACACACACACACACACACACACACACACACACACACACACACACACACACACACACACACACACACACACACACACACACACACACACACACACACACACACACACACACACACACACACACACACACACACACACACACACACACACACACACACACACACACACACACACACACACACACACACACACACACACACACACACACACACACACACACACACACACACACACACACACACACACACACACACACACACACACACACACACACACACACACACACACACACACACACACACACACACACACACACACACACACACACACACACACACACACACACACACACACACACACACACACACACACACACACACACACACACACACACACACACACACACACACACACACACACACACACACACACACACACACACACACACACACACACACACACACACACACACACACACACACACACACACACACACACACACACACACACACACACACACACACACACACACACACACACACACACACACACACACACACACACACACACACACACACACACACACACACTTAGATAAATGTTATTTTGAGACAGCTTTCTCAGTATCACATCCTAGACTTTGAAACGTTGAGTACATGAGGTTAAAATATATATATTTATTTAATTTCATGTACAGCAAGTGTACAAACCGTTTAACATCTTTATCAATCAAATATATACCTATCTAGGTAATAGAATTAAGGAAACGAACATCTGCAGGAAATAAGACATATTTTTCCAAGAAAAGACTGTATATTGGTATATGGATATGAGACACAAAAATCCGCTAATCATCGGATTTATTAGAAAAGAGAGTTCTTCGCTGAATTAGTTGCCTTGTGAAGGAAGGAGTAGAGTGGCGAATAAGGTCCAATTTGCGATGTAGTGCGATTGAAGAAGAAAAAAAAAACTAAATTAAATGACAAGTACTGTTTTTTTCACATTCGCTTGTTTTTTTTTAATCCTTCTCTTTTACGAAAGACATTGGTTTTGCTATCTGGTCTTGTTATTTTTTATACAAATGTTATAATTATACCTATTGTAATTTCATATTGTAAACTATTGGTTCTATAAAATCAATAAAATAAAAATAAATAAATAAAATAAAATATGAAAAATGTTTCATCGGAAAGTGATAAATTATATACAAAAATCAAATATTTGTGCCAGGAAAATGTAGGTTGGATACAAAATAATGTAATCATATTATTATTAGGTCCTCGAATAAGGCTGTAATCATAAACCGGAACTGTAACAACCCCGGAAAATTTTGACCAGATTATTAATAATTTAGTCAGCGAAAAACATTAAACGTATATGCGTAAAAGTCACTTACAAATTTTCCCGAAACGTGTTTTTGTGCGATGGCGTGGTTCCATAAAGGGAAATGTAATTAAAGTTTACGTGAAAACAGCATTGTGAAAAGAGAAAAATATTGGTATAACCCAGGGTCAAATATCACCTACGCATATTGTCAACGAAACACCATATAATAGATTCTTCATTGGGTACACTTTCATTCGATATGATTTTAATTGAATCGATAATCAAATAGGAATAATTAAATTGGCAAGGATTATCTAAATCTAAAAAAATATTTTAACTGCAATATCTCGTCGTTGTTTGAAACAATATTATCTCGAAACTTGCCTTATCGAATTATTTGTTATAACAACTACAAAAATACCATCCACCGAACTTAGTAAATTACAACGTATTTAAATACTGGCTTTTATTGCAATGTTATAGGAAGAAATTCAACCAAAATTGTAGAAAATAAAATATGGCCAAATAATTTATAATACTCAAAAAAGACACTAATTAAAGAGACAATGTGCACTTGAGGCGAACATGTGACAAAACGCCATTCAATAGATTGATATTTACCTAAAGAAACAATACTTTTATACATCGCAACAAATTAGAATGTAAATGTTTTTGTTTTACTTTTACCATATAATTATTTATTTATTTATACATCTTCTTGTACATAATATAAACAAATATAATTGTACACTGGCGGGCTTATTGCCACTAGGCAATTTCTTCCAACCAACCAGATTACAAAGTATTACAACATTGTGTATGTACAACAGCAAATAAACAAAGAGTAAAAGAAATCAAAGAAAATACGTATAACACTATAATACAAATACGTATACTATTAAAACAAAAAAAAAATAATAATTCATTGCAAGAAAAAAGGATATGATAAGGACAGGAGAGGAAATCGGGATCAGGTCTTCAAGGATAAATATTTCATCTTTAGTTTTTTTTTGAAAATACTAAGTGAGTTAGACGACGCAATATCCGGACTAAGGCTATTCCATAATCTTGCTGATTGTACTTCGAACGAAGAGCTGAGAAATTCTGTATTATGGATAGGGATGGATAGTGTTGTACGTTCAGCAGATCGGAGTGGAAGTCCATGGTTGGATAAATAAGTGAATTTGCTTTTGAGGTACTGTGGCAGGTTTGGGTTCGAGAGAATATTGTACAATAGTGACAAAATGTGTATATTGCGCCGCTGGCGTATCCTGGGCCAACAAAGAAGATTGCGGTAAGATGATATGCGATCAAATTTTTTCAACCCAAAAATGAATCTGATACATACATTCTGAAGACGTTCAAGTTTATTGAGATGCACTTCATTTGCATCCAAATAGCATACATCGGCATAATCAAGCAATGGAAGAAGAAGTGATTGAGTTAGAGTTATTTTACAACGGAACGGAATCATAATCATTAGTACAATGAATCAACAGTATTTCATATGAAATAGTGTGGAATAGAATGTTGAAGTGGCAATGGGCTGGGCATATGGCTCGACAGGGGGATACTAGGTGAGCACCCAGAATCCTAGTGGAGGCCCTGGACCAAAAATAGAAGACCCCCCAAAGGTGCCGGAAGACCCCCCAAAAGGTGATCCGATGACATAGTTCAGCAAGCTGGAAGGACCTGGATGCGAAAGGGGAGAGACGAATGGAAAAGAATGGAAGAGGCCCACATCCAGCAGTAGAGGGAGGAAGGCTAAAGAAGAAGAAGAATTGTGGAATTACTAGTCTAATTGAACCTATGCTAATTTGTAATTATTATTCTACGTATGTTAGGACAGAGAGTTACAAAAAACTTCTCAACTAAGCTGGTACATTATTATAACTTCCTAAAATGAAGCATAAATTATAAATATCACAAACAAACAACATAAGTTATTAAACTCTCAGGTGGCCGAAAGCGTGTTCTACCTAAAATATTAAAATTATTAATATCCTTGAAAAGATAATAATAATAATAATATCTGGTTTTGAAAATCTATCCACAGAAAACGAATGAAAATTGGTACAAATATTTATAAGACACTAGCGGACTCGACAGACGTTGTCCTGCTCGAACGTTGGCTTGCCTGCTATTAACTGGTTCAAAATCATAAAAAAATAACTACACACCATCACGGCATATCCCACAATGTAGAATAACCAGCGACAGGTGCGTGAGTGTGCATTGCCTCACAAAATCATGACACATGCGGGTAGATCTACGCATCAATCTCGCCTCAGCTGAAAAAGGCAACATTCAGAATGGGTGGTGAATTATGTAAGATGTTATTTTAACTGTTGCATTTTTGATAATCGGGCTCTTACGGGACACTACGTATAAAATCATAATGGAAAAAATTAATCAAAATCGGTCTATCCGTTGAGTGAAATACACACGTACTGAAGAATTATATACAAAGATGTGCGTTTTACAATATTACTTACCTGAAAATACATTAATTAACCACGAGGAGAATTGAAAGGAATTTACAAATAATTTATTCAGATGTATTAATTTCAGAAAGCGAAACCATTAAGGGTAATTACTGTGAATCCACAGTAGGTACCCACTCCATACATATAATGTACCTACTATCAGTTGGGTAACATAAAGTAACTGCTCTTCTCCATATATATCGTGGATCTGTTTTCCTTCTGCTACTCTTGGAAAGCTGAGATCCAGCTGCCCCTTCATCCACAAACGTGGAGGCCCGTCAGTCATGGCAAGGGTGTCCCAACCCAACAGTGCACGGTAACATGTGACTCGACAGGGAACCTTCACCACGCATTGACAGTTCTTTGATTTCCACGCCAAGTGCGAATGAAATAGCAGTGGTACGAAATATGCTTGATGGTAGGTTTTGTCCGACGAGCAGCCGCTCCGGGGATGAAAAGAGCTAAAAGTTCTAAAACGTTCTGTATGGAGTGGGGATAGGAGATTGCGAAATTCTGTTCCTTCATATTTTTGCCGGTTTTCCAGGAAAGCGAAGTTCTGTTTGGTAAATTGTAGGCCGCTATACACGGAGTCCGAGACCGCTCCATCATGTATATGTGGTTGCTCCGAAACATTTTTCTGGCTCTGCTCCATCGTATGATGTCCTCGGTCTCACAGGTTCACTTTGTAGCTCTCAAAGGAGCCGATCGTCAGCAGAAAATTGAATAGAAATAGTGTGGTTGCACGCCACCAGTAAGTTATGTAGTAAGTTGAAATAATTAGTTTTGTAAAATCGACATTTTTCCAGTGATTTAGAAGTTTGGTTGTTGCAAACCTTCCCTAACGCTACTACGGATGAGCACAATGGATCCAAATCTTAATCTTAATATATACGTATCCATGTCGAAAAAAAAAAGAAACGGTTGGATACAGAATACGAAGAGTTTTCATAGTAAATTAAAGCGAGTTTCTATAGATTTGGTTTCAATATGTTTTCATGAAGCACAATTTTCAAACGAACGAAACAATTGTATGAAAGAAAAGAGTATTTTCTGTTACAGTACAATCTAATCAATGACTACCATGATCATGGCACATTGAATATACGGGTAGGTAACGGGTGGTTAAATTTCAAGGGCCGATGTTCAATGTGAACCACACCTAAACATCAAGTTTTTATCTGCATTTCATTTGACATTTCTCAATTTCAGACGAACTCAATTTGAACCATGGAAAGATACACAATAGAGCAACGCGTTAAAGTTATTCAGGCCTATTATGAAAATGGGCGTTCAAATAAAAATGGATATCGTGCACTTCGCGTTTTTTTCGGTCAATTTAATCGTCCAAATGTACGTACAATAGGAAAAATCGTGCAAAAATTTGAGCAAACCGGGTCTATAGGAGATGTAAAAACACCAGTGCATGCTCGTACAGCTCGTACTGCAGAAAATATTGCTGCTGTTCGCGATAGTGTGGCTGAAGAGCCGTCCACCTCAATTCGTAGTCGTGCCCAACAATTGCACCTCTCACGCTCGTCGTTGATGAACACTATGCATAAAGACTTGCATTTACACGCTTACAAGGTTCAATTGACTCAAGAACTAAAGCCTCTTGACCATTTCAAGCGTCGTCAATGGTCAGAATTGTGGCAAGAAATGGCAACAGTGGATGATCAATTTTCGAAGAAAATCATCTTCAGTGATGAGGCAATTTTCACCTCAGTGGATTCGACAATAAGCAGAATTGCCGCATTTGGGCGAATGATAATCCAAGAGTGATTGTCGAAAAACCAATGCATCCACAAAGAGTGACTGTTTGGTGCGGTTTATGGGCTGGCGGCATCATCGGGTCGTATTTTTTCCAAAATGAGACCGGTCAGGCAGTTACTGTGAATGGTGTTCGCAATCGTGAGATGATAACGAACTTTTTATGGCCCGAATTGGAAGATATGGATGTGGACGATATGTGGTTTCAACAGGACGGTGCCACTTGCCACACAGCTAACGAAACAATGGCTCTTTTGCGCGAAAAATTTGATGGCCGAATAATCTCACGTCGCGGCGATGTCAATTGGCCGCCAAGATCAAGTGATTTGACACCGTTGGACTTCTTTCTTTGGGGTGGTTTGAAAGAAAAGGTGTACGTCGATAAGCCAGCAACAACTCAAGAGCTAAATGATGAGATAATTCGGCACATTAACGACATAGAACCTCAATTATGCCTCAGCGTCATCGAAAATTTGGACCATCGGATGGAGGTGTGCCGCCGCGGCCGCGGCGGCTATTTGGCCGATATTTTGTTCCATACATAATTGAGCCATACCAATATTATCATAATAAAAAGAAATGTCAATAATTTCCTAAATAATTTGTGTATTATTCAAAATCAACATCAGCCCTTGAAATTTAACCATCCTTTATTTTCGTTTAAGAAAAATATGTCAAAATATAGGCTGAAATCACTAAACGAATGAAACAATTGTATGAAAAAAAAGAGTATTTTCTGTTTCAGTACAATCTAATCAATGACCAACATGATTAGGGCACATATACGGGTAGGTACTTTCGTTTAAGAAAAATATGTCAAAATATAGGCACAAATCAACAATCTTCCATCGATTTAAGCCATTCTATGAAAAAAGTGCATTCCAGGAAGGTAGTGTATAACCGATGGGTTCTATATTATATTATGAACGTATGATTTGATGTAGTAGATATCTGGGCGTGTACATCCATTATTAAACTGGATTGTTGCCAATGCATGCAGGTGTATTGAATATTTCCTTGCATCATTGGTATAGGCTTGGTGCAGGTCGGCGACTGGTGGCGTGCGCTTAATAAGTGAGCCCTCTGTACGGACACGAATACTTCAAATAATAATATTACAGTTCATAGAGTAGAGTTTGCAGCCGTCTAACAGTCGTAAAATACGGTCGATTTACGTGCTGACAACGTACAGGGTTGGCCCAAGGCGCTAGGGCTGCCCACTGCCCACATTTCACTCTCCGTCCTCCGCCTTAATCCCACCCACCATACCACACCCCATCTGTAAAGGTACACATAATAATTTATAGGGTAGGTACTGATGTTTGCGATCGCAACATACCTAGCCTTTTGGGCTTGCCTGTGTCTAGGATTTTAAATTGCTTTCAATTCTGTTAATCTTCTTCGTATTGCGGTAGGGTGACAAATAATTGTCAGAAATGTAAAAAAAGGAGACTTAAGTGGAAAAATCTATACGGCGCGATGCCATCGACTATTTGTGATATTTGATTGAACAAAATTTTTGATTTTCTTGGATTTTTGTTGTTTTTTTTATTTTTTTGTTTGTAGACCAATCTCGACGACCTATTTTGTTCGTCTATAGCACAAGGATTTGCATAATTAATAATAGGTATATGTGATCATGTATAATATACACTTGATAAAAAAAACAATTCTTTTTATAAATATATGCATATTAACAACATCAAAAATGTAAACGGCACTTATCATAAATATGATTGATTCTTGTGATAAAAAAAATTATCACATGAAATATCTTTGCTTGTGATAATATTATAAGTTTTAAGATAAATCAATGACTCAAATTGAATAAATTCATAATAATATTCATAACTGTAAATAAATTCATAATAATCTTAATTACGGTAGGTATATTTAAAGGTTTTAAAATAAATCAATTATTCAAGTTGAATAAATTCACAATAATCTTCAATATTGTAAATAAATAAATTCATAATAATCTTCATTACTGTAAATTTAAATGTTAAAAAAAAAATAATGATTCAAGTTGAATAAATTCATAATAATCTTTATTACTGTAAATAAATTTATAATAATCTTCCTTGTTGCAAATAAATTCAGAATAATCTTCATTACCGTAAATAAATTCATAATAATCTTCATAACTGTAAATTTAACTTGATTTTCTATTTGTTCTAAGCAGGTACCTATTTTTTTGGCAAATACTATCTGTTATCAATTATAAAGGGCATAATTAACTAAAAAGATCGTTCTGTAAAAGGAAATATATATATGTAGACCTAAATCAGCGATTTGATTATAACAAATCCTAAAATAGATTTTTACAACACAGACTCGCTCCGATACTGATATAAAATATATGAATATAAAAATCCAAAATAATATTAGTTGTAGGGAATATAGATATTGCATATTTATATGAACAATGTATATTTTATTTTATATTAATACTCGGGCAACTAATAGTAGTACCTATACCAAGTATTAATTTAATACGCACCTAATAACCGCATGCCACATTCTTGAGACTAATGATATTAATCGTTTTACAGATTCAGATGAAAACACAATTAAAAACTGTGTCTCCACGGAAATCGAACCCGGGACCTTTGGATCAGCAGTCAGATACCTAACCAACTGAACCACGAAGGCTGACATGAACAGTAGTAAAATAGCATCTGTTTGAGAATATTGAGTTATCGACTTCATATTATGATTTTGTGTGTGTTTCTATAGAAAACTGTATTTTTTTACTCTCCCCTACTATGATTATAATATTATTCATCTACATACTATCATGCCATCATCCTCGTGGGGTAGGTAGAGAGAACCAAAAACCGCATTCTTCTATCGTGACACATATCCATCATCTCATCAACATTTATGCATCGTCTCATGCATTATCGTCTATTGTTAAGGCAAATTCTTAACATCACTATCTCAAAAGGTATCACGTAGAGAGTGCATAATATGAGTTTTCGTGTGTATGGTATATAATGAACATTTATCCTCAGGGAGACTAATATTTGTTTAGAAATCTACTTCATTAAAATAGAAATGTACCTACTTCATTAAAATAAATTCAGGGATTGTCAACCTTACGAGAAGAAAAATGTACAGTTATTATGTAATGGAGAGTTTAGTGTTGGCCACAAACCACTCGTTTTAATTTGATTCAGTATCTAGACTAATACTCGATAATCATTTTTTCATTTATTTATTAAAAGAAACACCAACAGAACATAGGAATACACATAAAACATATGTTTTTATTTTTAATATTTTTTAAATTAAAAATTGAAATAGAGTTTTGTGACATCTAACTCACTTTGTATTTTTTCAAGAAAAAACCAAAGAGGGAATATTTATCCCTGAACACCTGATCCCGATTTCCTCTTCTTGTCCTTACCTTATCCTTTTTTTGCTATGAAGTATTTTTTTCGTTTGAATAGTATCTTAGTGATATATATTTTTTCTTTGTTTTATTTTGCTCTTATTCTTTTGTTGTTGTAGGTACATACACAATTTTGTCATACTTTGTAATCTGGTTGGTTGGAAGAAATTGCCTAATGACAATAAGTCCGCCAGTGTACAATATATTTGTTTATGTTATTTACAGAAAGATGAATAAATTAATAAATAAATTCTATTAAGTAAGAACTTTAGGTTGAACAGTTAAAAAATGTAATAAAACTATGAAAAAATGCCTACACCATGCCTAAGCGAGACATTAAATTAAATATAAAAAAAAACTATGAAAAAATATATATTATATACAATGCCTAAGCGAAACCTTATTTATTTAGCATTTGGCCGCATATATAACAATTATAAAATAGAATTAAAATATAAAATTTGCTATTCTTAAGGTAAATTAATGTTGCGCAGGAAATAAGTTTTCTGCTTGTCAAATATGAATGTCCAGGTTTTTGATATAATTGTTTACTTGGTCGGTGAGTGCGAAAAAGTCTGTTTGGTTACCACTATACAGGCTGCTCACACATTCCGCTACTATAAGCGAAACCTTAAATTAAATGTATTGAAACTATGAAAAAAAAATATTATACACCATGCCCAAGCGAAACCTTAAATAAAATGTGATAGAACTATATAAAATATATTGTATACCATGCCTAAGCGTAAAATTAAGCAAAGGACAGACTCATGAATTACATTTTTGCTATCATAAGTCTTGCGTACAAAGTAAGAAAACTATTCAAGGCTGCATATTTGATACGAAAACTCATCAAAAGCTTAGGACGATGGGAAAAGTTTTTCATCAAGAGTAACACAAGTTGAAAATTTATAATTAATATTTATTACTTTATAGTAGTATTACTGCCACGGTTTTGGTAATATTTTTCAATCCTCCACAAGGTTCGTCTCTACTAACATTAGATATGACTTTGTATTTATGGTGTAAATGAGAATTGAGAATTTTGAAAAAAATCAAAGGGCCATTCCTTTGCTTTCAAAAAAAATCTTAAACCAATTGATGAATTAATTTATTACAAAAACTGTTATATGATGTTCCAAAGACCTTGCACTGACAAAATAGTTAAAGTGTGATTATTTAGTGATTTAAATGTGTTATCACAATACTAACTTTTTACTTTAGTATTGTGATTTACTAACTTTTGTGTTGTCAGATAATTGAATAAATTCAATGATAACTTCAAAAAGGAAAAGTCAATGCTGACAATAAATAAACTACCAAATTCAATTCATTTTACAAATAAAACGCAATGCAGTTGTAAATTGGTTTGATGAAGGAGCGGATATCTCCGAAATTTGCAGCGAGGATTACAAATGTAAGTGGTTCAATCAACATTTCTAGAATGGAAACATACATTTGGAAATATTCATTCCTTTACTTTCGCTACGTAGAGTGTTGTGATATTAAATTGTATTCATACAGGGATTAATATTTTAAACATTTTACTTGAGTAATGTCTAAAGTTATATTATACTGTTCATATATATTGTTTAATCGCTGGTAATATTTTAAGGAATTTCTCTGAAGCAAAGTGAATTTGAGAGGAAAATGTACTGTTACGTGGTATCTAGGTTACATTTATTATGAATGTTCTCGTGTTTCCAGGCGTCGGCGTCGCGACGCAAAGAAGTCTCATTATATTTAGGAAAATAAGATCATTTTAATTCCTCATTGTTTGTGTGGCCGTAAAAGAATGGGTAGGTACTGGTATTATTTATACTGTATGTTTTTGTTTTCGGGAATAACTTTCTTGCTGATTTTTTAGGGGCTACTGCAAGAAGAAATAGATGGCATGACTTTAAAAAAAAATCCAGTTTGAAATTTATAATAATAAAAATTTCATCACTAAGAAGTCTTAATCTTACAATAGAAACAGTAGGGAAGTTGATATAACTTTTTTGTGTTTTCATATGTGAAAACTTTAAATATCCTCTCACGTTTTGGAAAAATGACATATTCAAACTATTGTTTCTATTTCAAGACATATTTTAATACAAATAAAAAATCTGATGACACTTTTTCTTTGCGTTGAAATGTTATTGTCGAAAAAAATCATAAAAATACTCCTGGTTTTATGTAATTACAATTATTGTATATTTATTTTTCATTAACATCATATACAAAAACGTGCACAATGGCAGGTTTATTGCCATAAGGCAATTTACTTTGAATGAAATGCAAAATTGTTCAATTTTATCAAATGAATCAAGCTGAAAACAGTTTTAACATAAGTAGGTACTCTAACTGGTCGGAATATTAAAAATCGATTGCCAGATTCCAGTAGATACGGACAGACAATTGCAGTTGATTAAATACTTTTAAATGCTAATCGAAGTAAAAAAATAGTACTTAAACTACATAGATATGTCCAATTATGTACAAACAATGAGTCAAGGTTTTTTTTCGATAAACTGCATCTAAACTTGTTAGGCACGTTCAAATCTAAATATACGATAAAATGAAAAGGTTGTGGCCAACTTGAAACCCTCTACTTCAAAACATAACATAACATAACATAACATAACATAACATAACATAACATAACATAACAAAACAAAACATAACATAACATAACATAACATAACATAACATAACATAACATAACATAACATAACATAACATAACATAACATAACAAAAACATAACATAACATAACATAACATAACATAACATAACATAACATAACATAACATAACATAACATAACATAACATAACATAACATAACAAAAACACAAACGAAAATTCTAAAAAAAAAAACTTGTTGGTATTTACTCCAAACAAATCCATTTGATATTTTGACGAGCACGTAGCATAAAAATCGCGAATCTGCGTCATGTCGTTAAATAAAATTCCAAAGAAAACCAAATTATATCGGTAATAAAAATATATATTAATCAAATTCAACATAGATAATTAATGCACCAGCAGTCAAGATTGATAGTAAATGATTGTTTTTATGGTATTTTCATAGAAGCATGTAGCAAGTATTGAATAAAATAACCATCAAATTGTTCGGCGACATTCCTTATTAATGAAGACATAAATAAAAATGGTGGAGGCGTTGGTGGTGTTCGAGTGGGGTGAGACGGAGATGGTTTCCCTCCTCTGAAGAAGTGCTCGCTGGAGAGGTGCTCTGGGAAAGGAGTGAAGCTTTAGAAGGTATAACAAGATGAATGTGGCGTGTTGTTCGAACGAGGAAGATATAATGAAGTTATGAATGCAATTTTACGGCGTTTGCAATTTCAGCGAGACGGATAAAATTTTTACTGGCGGTAAAGAAACATCCCTCGAAGATCACACTGCAAAATGTAGGTAAAATGTTAACAAAATTGACTCTTTATAAGGCAGGACTATAGCTACTATAATTGTTAAAAACATAAATTATAAAACTTTATTTCCAATAAGATGACACAAATTAGTAAGAGATCAAGAAATAACCTTATTGTAAATACGGGAAATCACATAGATCATATTTATGACTGATTATATATTTACGTTGTATTTATTAATTTCTCTTTTTGTACATAATATACATAAATAAATATATTTCACACTGGCGGGCTTATTGCTATTATGCAATTTCTTGTAATCAACCAGATAACAAAGTATGACAAAATTGTATAAGTACATTGTATATTAACAAAAGAATGAATGCGAAAAAAAAATAAAGAAAATAAACATTATACTAAGATAAATATTAAAAACATCATAGCAAAAAAAAGGATTGGGAAAGAATAAGGAGAGGAAATCGAGATCAGGGGTTAAGGGATAAATATTCCTCCTTTAGTTTTTTCTTGAAAATTCAAAGTGAGTTAGACGACGCAATATCCGGACTTGGACTATTCCATAGTTTTGCTGATTGTACTTCGAACGACGATCTTAAAAATTCTGTGTTGTGCACAGGGATGGATCGTACGTTCAGCAGATCGAAGTGAAAGTCCATGATTGGATAAATAAGTGAATTTGTTTTTAAGGTACTGTGGCAGGTAAATTGGATGCAGTGTGCCCGGAATAGAGACACATGAAGGAGCAAGGGAGAGGCCTATGTCCAACGATGAAGTGAAAATGGCTGAGGAAGAAGAAGAAGATGGGATTACGCTGAAAATCAGCTGCTGGGGGCTTGTCCTCTTGCAACATAGCTGAGCATGGTCCTATTTAGACGATAAGTTGTTTTATACATAAATATATTAGTCAGAGAACTGTTATTTGTAAACTTCTTGTCTCAATAATTGTTAAAGGATTAATTATTTACGTATTGATTCAGAAACGGTGGTCCAGTAAAGGAAATAAAAATATTAGAAGCTAGAACTAAAATTTGCAAATAATATGTACAGACAGTTACGATAAATAAATAAACATGTGATTGATACTAAGAAAAAAAGAATTCTGTGGAGCCAAAAGTACCCGCAAGCATGTAACGATGGAAAGATACATGAATCGGTAAAATAGGCGTTCATTTTTTTCTGACAAATCTAAGATGTACATGATGGTATGTGTTTATGTATGTATCATAAAAAACATTAACCTCAATTAATGTATGTAAAAATGACTACATAAAAGACAGATCAATAACGAAGAACTATGGAAATTATAAAAGGAAGAAAAGCAACGAGTAGGTTTATTGAAAAAAAAAAGGTTATAATGTAGAGTATGTCAATTCTCATTCTATCTTTGTAATGCCATTATACCTACAACGAAAGTAAATTTATAAGAATAAAAAAAAATCACGAGAGATTCGATCAAGTAATACCCAGATAAGATTGCGTATAAAAAGGTTACATCTGGTTTCTAATAAAGTTTGAATCTTTAAAGAGCGAGGAAGGATTCACCCTTCACCTATACAAGAAAATACATAGCTTTGGGGATCGATACAGTTTGTATAATATTGATATTATCATCTTCCAATATAACTTACAATGGAGAATGATAAAGCCTTCCGCGTATCCAATAACCGATTTCTGGAGATTTTCTTTAAAATAACCCATCCGATACAAGTATAGTACTTGCATTAATGTCTTTTTGTGATATAGTAAGTTCAGCTAATGGTGAGAATGAAAAGATGGATAAACATTATGGTTAGGTGTAATCATTAGATAATTCATTTATTTAATAATGTTTCATTTTCGTATATTCATATAATTTATGTGCAAACAAGTATACAATGGTGGGTTTAACGCTATAGGTCAATCTCTTCTATGATTGATATTATTCAAAACAACATCAAGATAAATAAACAATAGATTGATCATAGCGATGAGGGAATGCCATCCACTCAACTCATTCTTATATTCTTCATTATTAAAAATATTTGGTGTTATTTTGATAAAAAAAACAAGTCGAGTATCAAATATCTTACAAAAATATACAATTATCTCACTGTTGCTGCCCTGTATTGAGGTCGACAATTTTACATAAAATAAGGACAGTTGAACATATCAAAATAGGTTGAAGTTAGATCCATATGGGCACCAATACAATTAGTAAAATTATTTACAATATTAATATCTTGTACGACTCATCAATTCCCAAGGTAGGTAACTTAACTTTTTTCTTCGGCAAAACCAATTTCATATCCTTCCACGATTCAGGTAACATTAAATGTATAATTTACACTTGAGGCATCACATTGATTTTGTTAAAAATACTGTCCTCGTGGAATGAAACTCGCTTTTGTACAAACATTCAATAACAAATATAATTTATAGGGAATCTTGTTATCAAAATGTTTATTGAATAAGCAATATAAACTACGCTCTATTCGAGTAGTACTAGATATACATAGGTACATACGATACAGCGTTTTTCTAACAAAAATTATCTGGAGGTATAAAGATGGTGTCAGTGCCTAAGGTTGGCTCACCGATACGGAGTTATTACTGGCTATAAACTGTGGACCGCCATGAAAACTTTAGTGGTGTGATGCATTTCCGTGGAAAGTTCATTGCTAAGACTACTGTCTATAAAAGCCAGAAGATGCGACGGTGAAACATGAAAATATATGCAAAGGAAAAAGCCACTACGTCAAGTTTTAGAATTAAGTAAAGTAGAACAGCGACTACTTCAATTTATCTCAAAGCTTCGCTGGTTCTCCAAATTTTCTCAGTAAAATCGAGGAATTTTTGAACATTTTTGAAGTAAATAAGATGATATCATCATATTTTTTAAAGCATGAATATGTATGTCTTTGTGAAAAATACACATCTTCATTCCACAAATTAAGCATAAACGCTTACGCTATAGGCGAACAAAATTGACCGATTGAGTTTGAACTCTTTATCACTTAGTAGATCACTAATCCAGTGCGATTTCAGGTCACCCACCAAGATATTATAATCAAAGGTTTTGCAAAAAGTCAAACAATTTTCTATTCAACTCACAGATGGATCTTTTACAATAAACGAATTGGACATTTTATCGGTATCGTGTATAATCAACATGGCATAATAAATCTTGTGAAATCGCGAATTATTCAATTCGTTATATACATAATAAGATAACTAAAAGATAAACTTAATTGATGACTAATACGGAAGAAACGTTAGAAAACAGATTTAACTAATAGAAACCAAATATTTTTGAGAATACAAATTGTTGACGGTCGATAGTTCGTTAGAAATTTTTTGAAACTAACAATAATTTATACGATTTTTTCGCAGATATGTATAATGAAATAAATAATCTAATATCGACTTTTGATAATGAGATATTCGACTTTGTTGTTTGTAATAATTATGCGCAAACAAAAATTGTGTCGAAAATCGTCAAGCTATGTTATAATCTGCATATAAATAAAGTAGATCCCATAAGATTGTCATGCAGATTTGCACATGTTTGTGCATAGCAGTTTTCATAGCAGTCTGATTTGAGACTGCCAGTCGTCGTTATATGTAGGTTTAACACCGCGTAAGTCAATAACGGCAACATTACAGTAGAGCATAACATTTATAATATTACATTTGAGAAAATGTTTTTACTCCTCACTACCCCGAGGGAATATAATGGGGAGGTATGAATTCGCATTTTTTAAGGTTATTTTTTTATTGCAGATTATCAATTAGTATCATGCTGAAATTGTATTCTGAAACTTTCATTATAATGTATTTGTGTGTGATGTGTAATATGTGCTTTATACTATGTACGGCTTGTTTATTCTACTTTATCGAATATAGATTAAAGTATTCATTCGATTCTGTTAAAATTTTGCAAATTTGTATATCTAATACTCGCTTAGACCATATTAGATTTGGCTGTTTTAGACTGTCAAATATTTCAAAGTGACATCAAGCTCAGGAAACTAAAAATTTGATATTTTCATTTTCAAATTGTTAAAAAGGCATGGTATTGACGAATTATCAAGTTTCATAATAAAAATATTTTAATCAAAAATGATTTAACGTACCTATTTCATTAAAATGCTGAAAAATATCAAATTTAAATACTTTCTTGGGGTGACTTGGTAGTGAGGTGTGTAACTTTGGCCACAACCCACTCATTAATATATTATTTACAAAGGAAAGTATATTAAAGTGTAATATAAAAATAATTAATAAAATAGAGTGGATATAAAAAGGTTTATTTAATCTGCAGTGTCGCAGTACGAGCGAGCCGACTTGGAAAATAAGAATCAAAAACAGACTATCGAGTTTCCCGGCCAGAAGAGGATTAAGGCTAATGTCGCACAATGCCAATAAAATAGAGTCTGGTTAATCATCACATTACTGTTTATACGGAGGTTTTATATACCACCACCACCACTATAACTGTACCAACCTACTATTATTATACTACTCAAGTAGTTAGAAAACACATCTTAGTACTTTTTACTCCTCACTAACCCAAGGGGATATAGTGGGGAGTTATGATTTCGCAAGTTATAAGGCTATTTTTTTATTGTAGATTATCAACTAGTATCATGCTGCGATTGTATTCTGAAAGTTTCATCACAATGTATCTGTGTGTGTGTGTGTTCTGTGTACGGCGGCGTGTTTGTTTTACTTTATCAATTTTAGACTTAAGTAGGTACACATTCGATTATTTTCAAATTTTGCAAATATGTACATCTAATACTCACTTAGACCCCATTAAATTTTGAAGGATATCTGAATAGTGCTTCTTAGTTTTTTTAAACGTCAAATATTTTAAAGTGACCCTAAGCTCAGGAAACATAAAATTTAAATTATTTATTTTCAAGTTGGTAAAAAGACATATCACTTTCATAAAAGAGTTTAGTGTTGGCCACAACCCACTCGTTTTATTATATAACCTCTATAATTCCGTAACGCATTGGCGGTAACTGATGTGATTAGGTATTATTTAATATAAATAAAATCAATGAATCGAATAGAAATTATTATTATTCGAGATCATGTTTATTTATTTAGAGAATACAACAGCTATAATCTAAAGTAATAAAGCAATCAATATGTTAGTGTGTGTGTGTGTGTGTTTGTCTCACGCCTTTTGAAAAACCAAGAGCATCTAAAAATCTAATTTATGTGCGAACGTGTACCAGTATACCTGATGCAGTGTCACGCTAAAAATAATGCGATTAAAATGCTGAATTTTAAAGATATTTCAATAATTATTTTTTTCATACAAAATTCAAGTATAACTTAGCGTTTAAGTGAAAAACATAGTGAATATTTTGTATAATTATAATGTATAACTTATTTTTAAAGTAAGCGTTTTGTACATAAACGCAGCCATTTTAATATCTTTTCATACAATATTTCATTTTCCTACCGAATGAATATGTTCTTGAAAATAATAAACCTTTGAAATAAATGTAATTATGAAATAATAAAATGAAACACATGACATTACAGCAAGTTTTAAGACATATATTGTAAAAATGTGCTTATTATTAGTAAAGATATAGGCATAATAAAATTGCATAATTTGAAAATAATATTTGATTTTTCTGACAATTCATTTTTATGGCATCGAACAAACCAATGTAGGTACCTACATATTCAAAAAAGTCTCAAACCATTTGATATTTTTAACGTATTGGAATGGTTACTATGGTAACGGAAAGATTTTGATATTCAAATAAAATTTGTTATGAATAGAATTTCTTTAGAATATTGTTGTAGGTAGGTACCTACCTATTAATATTTACTTACAAATCATCAATATAATGATTTCCTATCGGAAAATTGTATGCGATGTGCTCCTAAATCGTTTGTCCGATTACAATGAAACTTTGGTGAATTGTCGAGCGTGTGCCCGGGATGGTTTCTGGATTTAAACTTTTTTCTTATTCTTCTTCTTCGTGTATTTGGTCATTTAACCTATGAAGGGGGAGTATCTTGGGAAAAGAAGGTCCGACTGTCCCTCCATCTCTTCGCAGGTCTTCCAGGACGGTTTGTGGATTATAACTTTTTTCTTCTTCTTCTTCATCGTGTATTTGGTTATTTTACCTATGAAGGTGGACTATCCTGGGAGAAGAAGGTCCCATTTTCCGACCATCTCTTCACAGGTTTCTGGGTATAAACTTTTTTCTTTTTTTTCTTCATCGTGTATTTGGTCATCTTACCTATGAAGATGAACTATCCTGGGAGATGAAGGTACAATTTTTCTTCCATCTCTCCGCAAGTTTCTGGATTTAAACTATTTTCTTCTTCTTCTTCATCGTCTATTTAGTCATTTTACCTATGAAGGTGGACTAACCTGGGAGAAGAAGGTCCAATTTTCCTTCCATCTCTTCACAGGTTTCTGGATTTAAACTTTTTTCTTCTTCTTCTTCTTCGTCATCGTGTATTTTTGGTCATTTTACCTATGAAGTTGGAGAATCCTGGGAGAAGAAGGTCCAACTGTCCTTCCATCTCTTAGCAGGTCTTCCAAGACGGTTTCTGGATATAAACTTTTTTCTTCTTCATCGTGCATTTGGTCATTTTACCTATGAAGGTGGACTATCCTGGGAGAAGAAGGTCCAATTTTCCTTCCATATCTTCGCATGTATCTGGATTTGAACTTTTTTCTTCTTCTTCTTCGTGTATTTAGTCATTTTACCTATGAAGGTGGAGTATCCTGGGAAAAGAAGGTCTTTTCATCTCTTCGCGGTTCTTCCAGGATGGTTTCTGGATTTAAACTTTTCATAACCGACTGAAGAGACGGGATGTAATTAATGAAGGGAAGGGACGTAATGAGGAATTGAAGGGACGGGAGGTACTGAAGGGCCTGAAGGGACGGGAGGTACTGAAGGGTCTGAAGCGACGGGAGGTACTGAAGGGTCTGAAGCGACGGGAGGAACTGAAGGGTCTGAAACGACGGGTCTTTTTCTTTTTCTTAATTTTATGTAGACCTTTAGGACAGTTTTTATACAAACTATTTCCTATAGTCTAATTCATCTTCTTCTTCTTTTATGTATACATTTGGGTCAGTTTTTATAAAAATTATTTCCTATAGTCTAATTATTCTTCTTCTTCATTTACGTAGACTTTTGGGAGAGTTTGAATACAAACTATTTCCAATAGTCTTATTAATTTCTTTTTCTTTTATGTAGACCAAAGGTGAGTTTTTATACAAACTTTTTCTATAGTTTAATTATTATTCTTTTATATAGACCTTTGAATCAGTTTTTATACTAACTATTTCCTATAGTCTTATTCATCATCTTTTATGTAGACCTTTGGTCAGTTTTTATGCAAACAATTTCCAATAGTCTAATTCTTCTTCTTCTTCTTTTTTGTAGACCTTTGGGTGAGCTTTTATACATGCTCCTATTGTCTAATTCATCTTTTTTTATGTAGATCTTACTTATGTAGTCAGTTTTTACACAAACTATTTCCTTTAGTCTTTTTCTTCGTTTTCTTATTTTATGTAGAACTTGGGTGAATTTTATACAAACTATTTCCTATAGATTAATCTTCTTCTTCTTATATGAAGACCTTTTGGTTTGTTTTCATACAATCTATTTCCAATAGTCTTATTCTTCTATTTTATGTATTTTAACTTATTTTACGTAGACCATTGGGATAGTTTTTTATACAAACTATTTCGTATAGTCTTATACTTATCCTTCTCTTTTTTATTTAGACTTTTGGGTTAGTTTTAAGTCTAATAGTCTATTGTGCAAAAATATTTTTAACGATATGCATACTTGATGAAAATACATATGTAAAAACGAATGGATTGTGGGATGTGACGATGTAACCTGCACTAGAATCTTTTCAATACTTTTGTTTAATCAAATTTAAACCATTTATATCATCCTATTTTGAATAATTTTAACACCTACGCATTTGATTTAGTTGACAATATTTAAAGAATGGGGGTTGTGGCCATAACTGAACTCTTCACAACGTTTATATTCAAATTAAAAACTACTTACCATAGTTTAAGTCTTCTTCTTCTTCGTTAATGTAGACTTTTGTGTCAATTTTAAGTCTATTAGTCTTATTGTGCAAAAATATAATGCACACTCGATGCAAAAATATAAAAACGAATATTATGATGTGACCAACACTAGATCTTTTCAGTACATTTGTTTAATCAAATTTTAACCACATCCCAACATCCAAAATTACTAAATTTTCAATAGGTACATATTAAAATTTATTTCGATGATAATATTTAAAAATGGGGGTTGTGGCCAAACCAATCTCTTTACAACGTTGATAAACAGTCATATTTAAAACCATTTCGCATAGTCCATGCGTGCAGAAATTTTGTATATTATACTTCATTCACACTTTATAAAAAATAATGGGTTGTGGCCATCACTTGAACATTTTACAATCAAATTCAATCATATTTCAAACCACTTTTCATAGTCCGATTTTGCAAAATAATTGGGTGACAATATTATAAAAACGATTGCTTTTTCCTTCACAATATTACATTCTTGGCCAACGGCGGGACATAAAAGCTAGTATATAATATAATAATATGTTATAATATAGATTCACGTTATATGGCGCCAATTATAGTATTCTTCGTTATTATTATGTTGTAGCATATTCAAAGTGTAGGTATTTGGTAACGTGGTTAATCTTAGGTCTGTGTTGTATTTTCAATTGGTACGGATGAAGACTTTTATTTTCATCTTGAGACATTAAAATATTAAAAAAAAAATCGTATAGATGATTTTCATTAATTATTGATTGATTAGATAATTTTATATTTGTTATTTGGCACTCTTCGGGAAAAATCAGTATTTTTTTAAAGAATCAATTGCGCATACGCATATAAGGGCAGGTTATTTCAGTGTTTACCTACTACTTTTTCATGAGCATTTTTCATTGACATTATTTTATTTTTTTTTAATTAACACAAACAACATTAGATAGTTTGATTACATGGATTAATAATATGTTTGATACATAAATTATCTAAAGCTAATGTCAATTACATGTGTCAAATACATTTTGGTTGGTGTGTAGTGTAAGTAGTTAATTATTTATTTATTTATTTGTGTGTGTACGAGTAATAGTAAGAGTGTTAAAAATGTAGGTTTTTATATCTCATTTAAACCACGATTTGCTCTCGCAAGTCGAAATTGCTATAAACCAACCTTATCTAAGCGAAAATAGGTAAATAAGTAAAATATAAGAAAATAACACCGAATGTGAAGTAGTTCAATCGCTCTGTCTCTGTCTGTCCTCCTTAGCTTTTATTACAATGGTGGTGGTGTCAGCTCTTCTAACTGCGCTCCTGAGCATCGTCCTCAGAGATATTACACGTCCGCATATCCTCTTCCATCGTCTTTTAGCGCTCCCTTTTGGTCTAAGTAGTAAGTAGTTCAAACTAGTAAATGTTATTTTAAAAATAATTACCAAATCACTCCAAGGGCGCAATAGCTTATTTGTTGGCGCTACGAAACAAGGCAGTCTTAAGAAGTCTAGCGATGGTGTCAATGCTCTGAGCTCCACGTATGTCAAGGGGCAACTTTTCCACTTTAAAGGTCCGTTTCACCTTAAAGGGGCCTAGCCAGTTAAATTGGCCGCAACCTAGCCCCAAAGACATGTGTTATGTGACATCTTTTGTCAGCTGATAATTACAAATACACAAATAAATATTTAATTCACTGCACGCATATGAATGTTTGTAGGCATACGCGGCCACTGTTTATCATTAAAATATGAATACTAATTAATGCTTCCATAAAAATCATTTCCATTTGAAAAAGTTGTTTTTCTCTGTCCAGACAAAGTGTTTGCGCAATATACAAGGCAAACTTTAAGCAGTTTGTGTTTTTTATGCGTAAGATAAGAATATAAATCAATGGAAAACAAAATAGTTCCGTGACAACCTTTGGCTGTATAAAAAATATGCCTGTTCAATCTAACGGTAATTAAAGCATAATAGACATATTATAGTAGTAGATAAGTGATTTTTTTATATGAAATTTATTCAATAATTCATATTCAGTCAAATATAGATAGTGAATTCAAGCTTCGATGGTTTGGAGCGAGTTTTTTTAAACACGATTGGCACCAGGAACTTGAGAAGTGCATGGGAGAATGAAGGTATGGCGACGAATGTTGGAGGAGACCAAAGACTACAACGGACTGTAGACCCATTGTTGATTGATGGATAGTGAATTAATATTTCTTAATCCTTTTGACAATCAAAATAAAGTAATGTATAGAGTTTATTCACTTGTGCACTCATAAAATTTTATAGTATTAATGCAACGATGAGAAATGTCGTTAGCGATAAAACGCAATAGTATGTATATTGTGGCAAACCTTGGCACTAATAAATTATTGTGCTAAATGGTTAATGCAAAGTGTTTTAATTCTTCTACACGCATTAGCATTACGTATTCAACGCTTGGTCATAATACGAAAGAAAAGCATCTCTCTATTTATTGGTTAAACAGGTCATATCTCCATCAGGCAGTTCATTTATTTATTTATTTATTTATTTAATATTGCTTCTCAGGCAACTAACAGGTGCTATGTCAAATATTAATTTAACACGCACCCAATAACAAATTGCCACATTCTGGAGACTTACGATATTAATCGTCTCACAGATCCAGACTGAAAACACAATTAAAAACTGTGTCTCCACCGGGAATCGAACCCGGGACCTTTGGCTCAGCAGTCAGATATCTAACCAACTGAGCCACGAAGGCCGACATAATAGCATTATAATATATAATCCATTTATATTTACATACATCATTCATTAATTGTGTTTCGTGATCACAACACAAAAAGATGATAAAAAATATAAGATTTTTCTTCGAAATATATTTATGGATTTCCATTTTTATTTTAAATAAACATTTAATATTACACTTTTTAATTAATTCTTTGCGGTTTTGAAATTAAAATGTAATTTTCAAAAAAAAAATACATGCGCCACTGTTTTGCATGCCTACGAACGTCATAATCGGGTTGCTTACAATTATTATTTTTAAGTAGTAATAATTTGGCGAAAATAACAGTTGTTACATACGGATTAAGCATTTTTACTATTACGTATGGCAAAGGTTAAAAATATGCGGTGATTTGTTGTGTTATTGGTAATATAATAAAATTAATAATAATATGATCAAATAGATCGATGTCGCGTGCGTAATTCAGTCAGGGCGGCGTGGGCAAGGGATAGAGGGGCGGTATGGCGGGGGCAGGCGGCAGTTCGGTGGGCGGAATGAGTCATAAAAGTGAGACAGGGCGGCGGCGGCGGCGGTGACGACAATGGGCGGTTGCGACTATACAGTGGAACAAACATACTTCAACTTGATTATAATTACAACACAACACGTTTTAACATATTTCAACTTGATTATAATTACAATACGTTATAACATATTTCAACTTGATTATAAGTACAACGCGTTGTAACATATTTCAACTTGATTATAATTACAATACAACACTTGCAACATATTTCAACTTGATTATAAGTTCAACATAACACGTTGTAACATATTCCAATTTGATTATAAGAACAAAACAACATGTTGTAATTTATTTCAATTAGATAATTAGAACAATACAACACGTAACATATTTCAACTTGATTAATAGTACAAAAAGACTTCAATCCCCAAGAAAGTAATTTCCCAAAATAAAAAATATTAATGTATAGTGATACCATTTATAACAAAAAATCAAATTCTTTGTTATAAATTTATAGATTCAATCAATAACAAGGACATATTCATTTTTTTAAAAGAAAAAAAAAATAAAATAAATAAATTGACATTTGAAGTAGGTATTGTATTGTATCTTTACAGTAAAAATATTCAATTATGCCAAACATATTCATTTTTTGTTTGGATGTATATTTTTGAATCCCCGAAAATTGAAATCTTAAAAAAAACACACATTTCTAAAGGATAGCTCAGAATCCATACGAAAAAATGTAGAAATATAATTGGAAATAATGTGATGTGCAAAACGCTACAGAACTTCATGGTGTTTGTATATCTTAATAGATCAGCCATATATTGGTTTCACAAACAATTTCAAAACTATTGGAGATTATTAAGTCACCAACAAGACTGAATGCTGCAACAGCCATTAGTACAAAGACTTGTTTCCAGGATCTTACGAAATATATAAGTTCTGACATGAAAACTTTCATTTGAGGTCAAATGAAATTCTAAAAATTTAACAAACGATGCAGGCGATTCACATTAGATGAAAAAGTTTTGTCATTAGCGTTGTTAAAAAATGCCCTTAAGATCATAATGCACTTCTAAAAAGAATCACTCATAAGGATTAATATTGGACCAAAGACAAAGGATATATAGTACAAATATATATATTCTCATTTGGATATATTATAATGGTGTCAGTATTGGAGTCATCAAAACAATTAACTTCATGAGATATTTCTTCATCCTGTAATGATTCAACTGGCAGTGAATCACTGTACAAATCAAAATAAAAATATGTAATAAACGTCTTTCAAGAACTTTATATTACAATATGTAATATTATAAAAATCAATATAGATACTATTCAAAATATACTGAATCAAAATTTTACACATATTTATATTTATTTTTACACATATTTATTTTTAAGATCTCAATAACTTTTATTATTTGGATATGCAACGTGGAGGAAATTTATCCGAGCGGTGCAGGACTGAGAGAGATTCGCTAAAGTGGGGAGACCCAACAGGGCACTTGAAGAAAAACTCTTTTAATGAAAATTATATGTTTATATTTTAAAGTAAGGATTATCATACATATCAGCAATGACACAAATGCGCAAAACAATGGAACAAGTGGAAACCAAGTGTATTTAAAAAAAACTGATTTGGATTAAAATTCCGGGTGGCTCTTTAGCACTGTTTTTTAAAAGCTCAAAATATCCAAAACAATTATAGGAAAATAATTAAATAGCACAAAAGAGACTAAAAAAAATTTGTTGCAAAATAGATTAGTCTATTTTTTTCATCCCTGACTTTCTGATTTAAGTAATTGACAATTTTTAATTTTTACTAGATCTATTCTGTCTTAAAACTGGATATTTCATTGAAATACCTACAGAAATCAATCGAATTGAATATTATTTGTAATTAATTTTTAATGATGATTTTCTTATTTCGCACATTGGTATCCTACATCACAAAGTATTGATTACCTTATATCAACTAAGGGGTTTATTTAATATTCCTCTATGGAAAACAATTTATAAGCCTTAAAATATTTGTGACATGCATTTAATTTACTGTTAAGATTTTTCTTTATCAAAAAAGAGAATGTACTTACCGATTTACTTGAAATTTTCCGCGTTTTTCACAATACAACCAGCAATAAGAACATACCACTATGACAGCTTTGACATTTCACATAGGCATGAGCTTAGGTACGTATAGAAACGTCAATTTTCCATACGCCTGTTCCACAATTGATAAGATAGTGATATATTTTATGTCCTGTCGTACAAGTACATAATATACTTTCCTACGTTCCCTAAATTATATGCTTGTGCAATAGGTAAACGAAATTCGTACATTATATACTTTCCTATGTTCCCTAAATTATATGCTTGTGCAATAGGTAAACGAAATTCGAACGAACAGATGTTCTATAGGATATAGTGTCAGATTTTTTATTTTATATAATTTTTCTTTTCCGAAAAAGAAACCAGGAAATAAGACGCCGGTCAAAGGTCAGAGACATTGCAGAAAGAGTGGGAAGGCTACAATGGCAATGGGCAGGTTACGTGGCAAGATAGAGAGATAATAGATGGACCCCCAAAATTCTGGATTGGAGACCCCATCATAATAGAAGAAGTGTAGGGAGACCACAGAGTGCCCAGGATAGAAAGAAATGGTGAACCCAGGAAGAGGCCTATATTCAGCAGTGGAGTGAAATGGGCTGAAAAGAAGAAGATCTATGTATGTATGTATGCGTGCTATGCGCTCCTTTCCATCGCAAATTTTATGTACAAGTATTTTTTATGTAAGCTCACGATTCATATAGTTGGGCATGAATATATTTCAGTTAGGTGATGTCAATAATAATTTTGCCCTCCTTTTTCCTTTTTTTTCATTTTGCAGATTCATAAATATCTATCCAAATATTACAAGAGCTTGTTAATAGGGTTTCAAGTAACTTGTTGAAGAGAAAAAAAACATGACCTGGGAAAAGTCCTATATTTCTTTATATTTCTGGAATGTGGGTAGATTTCAGTGTTTAAATGAAGAAATAATGCATTCATTTAGGGCTAATGTAATATCAGAATAATCTATAATTTATTTCAGTATACAAAATATATTTTTTACCTTTTAATTTTATTGAGAGGTCACACTAGATACATATGGGCCAGGTGATCAGTGATGTGGGTTTCCATAATTTTAGCTTAGAACCTACCTTTATAATGGAGAATAAGGGGGTAGGTAGGTGTTTTAATCATAATTTGAGTGAACACAGGCGACAGAACCTAGGTAATTTCTAAGTGAAAATTCGAAATTGAAATCGGATAGGAGTGTCAAGAGTAAAGGAACTGATAGTGTCATGAAAAATATGCTTTTTCTAGGTTGACTATACGACTTGTGACTATAGCGGAAAACTGTATCCAGTGGGCACCAGAGCTATGTTTATTCAAAAAAATTATGCATTTGCTATAAATAAAATCAAAATATACTTTTGAATGTTTATTAACTAAATAAAATATAATTACTTATAAAAAAATATAACAATAATCAAAATGTATATATAAACAAATCAAATATATGTAACACCAAGCAAAAGTCATTAACAGATCATTATTAATCTCAAAAATAGTACAACTGAATAAATGCAAAATTAAATAACATTAAAATTTGCTACAGTAAAATGTTGAAGACAATCAGTATCAAAAATAAGTAGTCAAATGTACATAAAGGTTTTATTCAAGATACATAATCTGATTGTTTTACAAGGAATTGTGCTGAACTAAAATAGGTTTTGAGATGAGCGAAGCTTTAATCTATTTCTGAGGCTTTGTAAACTATCAACAGACATGAACAAGTAGTGAGTTAAGGAATTTAAGTTACTTGAAATAAAATATTTCAGTTTTTTACATGTACAAAAAAGGTAATGTATAATATTATAAAATGAATAAAATACAAAATATTTAGATAGTTAGTAAGTGAATTCTACATATACATACACTAAACTAATTTGTTGTGTATACAGTACTTAAAAAAAACATTATTGAGCTTTAGCAAATCTCTGGGACACATCATTCCAATTGGCAACGTCGAAAATGCGTTTAACATAGTCAGCTCGTACATTTTTATACTGAAGGTAGTAAGCATGTTCCCAAACATCAATTCCAAATAATGGAACTAGACCTGAAAAATAATAATAAAATGTGAAGATATCTTTGTTAACATGAAATATGTCTATATAATTTAGGATGTCGAATAGGTGCTCTTTTACTACACAAAATAAAAATGCAATATAAACAATTTTCAATCAGATCGTTGAGATTATTGTTTCAAAACTATACAATGTTTCAATAATCCGTTATATCAGACGTTAAACATGAGGCAAGAATTAGTTATTTCCTTCATAAATTGCTTGAAATGTACAATAATGAAAATTCATTATATAAAGTTTTTTTTTATAATTAATTTATTTTATTTATAATTTTTTGGAAGACTAAAAGCTATACATTATAGTTACATTTAATATGATAATTTAACAGCCAATTAGAAGTCCATAATACAATAAATACAATATAACAAAACATAAATATTACAATGGAATTTATTACCTCACTAGGCGAAGCCTGTTCTGAGGTATAATACTAACAATAATTAGGTACGCAATACATTTTTGTTACATAAATTTTCAATAAGGTATAAAAGTAAAAAAAAAGTAGTAACAAAAAGCACAAAAGTATTAACACATAAAAAACAAGTGTATTTGTGAGGGTGTGTTTGCATGTGTAATAAGACGATATAGGGATATGTGTAATAAAGGATGTATGAGGGCATAAGAAACTAACCTAATATTAAAAAGTGCACTTAAAAAGTTTAATTCAAAAGTGATTTATATAATTTGATACATTTAGAGATTTTTTTTTCTTCTTTTGTAATATTTGTAAAAGTGATTTCTGAAAAATTTACATAATTTGTTAAAAAATAAGTTTATGTTAGTAAAATAATTATAGATTAAGTATCATTTTATCTTATTATACTGTTTGTTTTCATGTATAATTTCTTATTATTTTAGTGGAACTTTATTTGGAAATATGACTAAATTATTCAGATTATTTGACTATCAGTCGTACCAACATTACTATTTAGTGGGTGAAACGCAGTTTATTTTATGCCTAGATTATTTCTTTTCAATTAACAAATTCTTTTTATAACAAACTTTTATTATTTTTGAAAGTATAGTCATTATTTTATTAAATTTGAAAATACAATCATTCACATAGTGACATAATCTAAAATATTATATATTTTTTAGTAAAAATAATTGTGTACTTAAATCTAAAGTAATAAAGCAATCAAAATGTTAGTGTCTGTGTGTGTGTGTGTGTGTTTGTCTCACGCCTTCTGAAAAACCAAGAGCATCTAAAAATCTAATTTATGTGCGAACGTGTACCTGTATATCTGATGCAGTGTCACGCTAAAAATAATGCGATAAAAATGCTGAATTTTAAAAATATTTCAATAATTATTTTTTTCATACAAAATTTTCCAAGTCGTATCTGTCCAAAAAGTGTACATTTTGCACGCAAATATCTGTTAGTTTAAAAGTTAGAAGTATGTATTTACACGAAAAAAAATTACTTTCAAGTATAACTTAGCGTTTAAGTGAAAAACATGGTGAATATTTTGTATAATTATAATGTTTAACTTATTTTTAAAGTAAGCATTTTGTACATAAATGCCGCCATTTTAATATCTTTTCATACAATATTTCATTTTCCTACCGAATGAATATGTTAATTATGAAATAATAAAATGAAACACAAGACATTACAGCAAGTTTTAAGACGTATATTGTAAAAGTCTGTTAATTATTAGTAAAGATATAGGCATAATAAAATTGCATAATTTGTATATAATATTTGATATTTCGGACAATTTTCATTTTTATGGCATCGAACAAACCAATGTAGGTACCTACATATTATTCAAAAAAATGTCTACAAACCATTTGATATTTTTTACATGTTCTATGGTTACTATGGTAACGGACACATTCTAATATTCAAATAAAATTTGTTATAAATCGAATTCGAATTAATTTAGAACATCATTGTAGGTAGGTACCTACATACCTAATACTACTTAAAAACCAACAATATACTAATTTCGTATAGGAAAATTATTAAACTATCTAAGGTTGACTACAATACACATGTCATTCAATCTACAAACTATTTCCTATAGTGAAATTCTTCTTTTATTTAAGTAGACCTTTGGGTGATTTTTTATACAAACTATTTCTTGGAGTTTAATTCTTCTTCCTCTTCTTTTGTGAAGTCATTTGGGACAGTTCATAAATAAACTATTTCCTATAGTCTAATTTTTCTTTTTCTTAATTTATGTCGACCTTGGGTGAGTTTTTATACAAACTATTTCCTATTATCTAATTCTTTTTCTTCTTATTTTATGTAGACTTCTGGGCCAGTTTTGATACCAACTATTTCTTTTAACGTATTTCTTCTTTTTCTAATTTTATGTAGACCTTTGTTGAATTTTGTATAAACTAACTTCCTATAGTCTAATTTTTCCTCTTTTATGTAGACCAAGGGAGAGTTTTCACACAAACTTTTCCTTTAGTCTAATTCTTCTTCTTCTTCTTTAATGTTGAGCTTTGCGTCAGTTTTTATACAATCTATTTCCTGACATATAATTATTCTTCTAATATGTAGACCTTTTGGTCAGTTTATATGCAAACTATTTCCTTTAGACTAATTCTTCTTTTTCTTATTTTATATAGACCTTGGGTGAGTTTTTATACAAACTATTTCCTATAGTCTAATTCGTCTTCTTCTTCCTTTATGTAGAACTTTTGGTTAGTTTTTATGCAAACTATTTCCTTTAGTCTAAATCTTCGTTTTCTTATTTTATGTAGACATTGGGTGAATTTTATATCAAATATTTCCTATAGTCCAATTCATCTTATTTTTCTTTTATGAAGACTTTTTGTTCAGTTTTTAATATAATACGTTTCCTATTGTGTAATTCTTCTATTTCATCTTTTATGTAGACCATTGGGTCAGTTTTCATTACAAACTATTTGTTATAGTCTTTAACTTCTTCTTTTTCTTTTTTTTATTTAGTATTTTGCGTTAGTTTTAGGTCTAATAGTCTATTGTACAGAAATATTATAAACAACATGCACACTTGATGAAGATACATAAACGAATGGGATGTGACCAACACTAGAATCTTCTCAATACTTTTGTTCAATCGAAATTTACACCATTTATTATATCATCATATACTGCTTAATTTTCAATAACTACACATTTCATTTTGATGACAATATATAAAAAATCGGGATTGTGGCCATTACTGGACTCTTCACAACGTTTATATTCAAATTAAAAACTATTTAACATAGTTTAAGTCTTCTTCTTCTGTAATATAGACTTCTGTGTCAGTTTTTAGTCTATCAGTTTTATTGTGCAAAAATATAATAATAAAGTATATACACACTTGACGAAAAATTGAAAAACGAATGGGATGTGACCAACACTAGAATCTTTTCAGTACTTTTGTTTAATCATTTTTTAAACCATTTCCCATCATCCAAAATTACTAAATATTTAAAACACATTATTTGCGTTCGATGACAATATATAAAAATAGGGGTTGTGGCCAAAACCATACTCTTTACAACGTTGTCTCTTTATAATCAGTCATATTTAAAACCATTTCCCATAGTGCATGCGTGCAGAAATTTTATGTACTTATGTATAAAAGCAAATGGTTTGTGGCCATCACTTGAACATTTTACACCGCTTAAACTCAATTAAATTTCTAACTACTTTTCAAACTACGAATTTGCAAAAATTATGTGTGACAATATTATATAAACGATTGCTTATTCCTTTACTAATTTACATTCTTGGGCAAAGGCGGGACATAAAAGTTAGTACAAAAATAAAGCACTTTCTAACATTTCAATCATAACTTCTTTTTAATGTATTTTGTACTTATTTTCTATCTGTCTTCTTAAAAAAATGTTATTTTATTCTGTTAAAAATTATAATTTTTCACAAATATTGAATGTTAATGAAATATGTAGATTGTCAGAAAATGTGAAAAAATACTTTCTTCATTGTCGCTGAATCAAATAATAAATTTAAGAAAGTATACCTGTAGTTGCTTCTAGAGGATTTTGGTTACTGCAAGTAGCTATTTGCAAACGTTTGGATTCCTTATTGAAACCTAACCAGCCCCATCCCGATCCTTGAACAGCAATTGAACGGTTAGCTAAAGCATCCTTCATTTTCTCAAGTGATCCAAAATCTCTAAAATTTAAACATATCATATAAATAATTACAATGAATGACATTCTAAATAAGTTCTACAAAAACACAATCTCAAAACAGACAAAATATACTATGCATTCTTGAGTACTGTAAAAATGTCATTATTGTCGATTAAAGATACAATAAAAATATTTTTTTTTATTTTTTATATTAGACGTGAAAACATAGGATGGATGTCAAATCAGTCAGTAAAATCTTCGTTTTATTTTATCTTATATAGTACACTAGCTTTTGTATCATCATCACTTCCTATCCCTAAATACTAATTAAAGAATGGTTAAAAGTTTGACCATCAGTGCAATCCCTTACAATGCATAAAAAACAAACCTTTCAATAGCAGCAAGTAATTCTTTAGATGGGTTTCCTCCATTTGGTGACAGATTTTGCCAGAATATAGAATGATTGATATGTCCACCACCATTAAAGCGTAATGCGGATTCTAGAGAAATTATGGTAGAAACATCACCTGGAATAAAAAATAATATTATTTTCACGGCTATACTTATTCTGTGAATGTGGTAACGTAAAAAATGGCGAGTGAAATCCAATGAAAACAATGCTTTGACAAGTTTTTTTAGAGGACATATAACACTAAATCTAGTGACTGAAAACATGATATTAAAACCGTCTAATACAATATGAAGTTACTATTGCTTGCGTTAAAAAATGTTTACACGTTAATTAAACAATTGAAGACCCAAGTTTTTTGATTTATTGCATTTTAAGAACAAACAAGAAATGAAAAAAAAATTACGAACATTCATTTCATTTTTAACAACACATTGTTTAACATATTTGAGATATTTTATTTCAAAATGCTATGTTTAGATTTATATGCCCTCTTAAATGATTATTCAACTAGGATTTCACCATAAATTGTAATGAAACATTAATCAATTCAAATGGTTAAAATATAAGTTTAATTAAATACACTGATATTATCTAATTATATACATTTTTATTCATTCTAAATGTAAAGGAACATAAATTTTCTAACGATAGTATATTTTTATGTTAAGATAGACAAACTATTAATGCAGTATGGTGAAGAATGCTAATGTTGTATGAAATATTTTAATAAAAGCAGATAAATTTTGTTTTAAAGAGCGTTAGAGCATTTTGAAAATATTGTCTCGTGATATCATATGAAGAATTTTTTTGTTATTTATGGAAAGCTAATCAGTTCTTTGTTCAAGCTCTTTACATTATAAATTTTAAAGAGCGTAAGAGCATTTTGACAATTTTGACACGTGATATCATATGTAGAAATTTTATGATATCTATGAAAAGCTTATCAGTTCTAAGTTCAAGCTATTAATATTCTTATATCAATATGAAATGAAAGAACTAAACATTGTCAAACATAAAAAAATCTCTTGTTACATATAAGTTTCATACAAAAATCCATTAGAGAAAATATAATTTTTGAAACCATTGAATATTTTTCTTTTAACATTGACCAACTTTGAATACAATTTTATGAAGATTCTAATAGTTGAAATCAAATTAAAATATCTCTAATTTCCAGGTCGTGAGAGCATTTTTTCAGTTTTAATAGATGAAATCATAAAGAAACATTGAGAAAAAATGAACCGTTGTCTATGGAAAACTAATCAGCTCTAAGTTTATGGACTTAACACATATGATATCAATATGAAGTCAATCGGACTTATAGTTTGGGCTGCAGAGAGGACACAAAAAAAGACAATGTAAATGATGAATTAAGGATTCGAATGGTTGGTAGGGTCTCGGAGGTGCATACCTTGCTGGAGGGCATGTACCAGTAAATCCCGAGTAATGCCATGTTGCATGACACCAGCAACACTACCAACAAGTCCGACTCGCTAGCGTCCACGTCGCAAATCCTGGTAATGTGGCCGACTATTATAATAGGGGGTCACAGCAGATAGCTGAGAGGGCGAGGGCGAGCCTCCGGCGCCTGAAATCCGTAACCCCCCAGCTAAGGGACGGAAAACCCCTACAGAAAAACCCTGGTCCTCCTGGTAGGGGGTTGGGCGAGAGGCCAATAACCTCTCCCCATAAAAAAAAGCAATATTACGAAACCGAATACTGAACCTCGGACATCAAATGGAAAACTGATTGGACCTGGCAAACGGAAAATGGACCTGAAAATCGGCACATGGAATGTACGAACATTGTATAGGAGTGGAGCTCTTGGAGAACTGACTATGGAGATGCAGAAATATGGGGTGCGCATAATGGCTGTACAGGAAACTAGATGGCTAGGATGCGAAACCTTTGACACACGAACCCACACAATACTTCATAGTGGCAACACTAAACATGCATTTGGAGTAGCCTTTGTAGTGGATCAGAAAGTTAAGGGGAGTATCATAGGTTTCAAGCCCATCAACGAGAGAATGTGTGTTCTGCGTATAAAGACCAGGTTCTTTAATGTATCATTGATAAACATACACACAGAGACAGAGGAAAAGGAAGACACTGTAAAAGATACCTTCTACCAGAAACTAGAACAGGTTTTCGATGCTATACCCTCTAATGATATAAAAATGGTTATCGGTGACTTCAATGCCAAAATAGGTAAGGAAGCAGTATACCAACACATCACAGGGAAACACAGTCTCCACACAGAGAATAATAATAATGGGCTGCGCACAATTGATTTTGCAGCATCCAGGAATATGGTGATATCATCCACACAATTCCCTAGGAAAGATATACACAAGAGGACCTGGACATCTCCCAATGGTAGACATCATAACCAGATTGACCACATCCTTGTCGAAAAAAGAGGCGCCTCAAGTATATTAAATGTAAGAAGCTACAGGGGAGCAAACTGCGATTCAGATCACTACATGGTGATCACTACCTACAGAAGCCGTATATCTAATAACAGGCCTTGTAGACAGCAAGCCCCCCCTAAATTAAATATAGAAGCACTCAAAGTCCCCGAAGGATTGGAACGGTACAAGGATGCACTGAATATTAACTTGCCAAATACACTGAATGAGGTAACTACTAAGGAAGCATTGGAAGAAGATTGGAACTCACTCAAGAGTGCAATACTAAACTCGGCAGAGACTTGTTTGGGAAACAGACAGAGACAAGATAGAAACCCATGGTTCGATGAAGAATGCCGTAAAAATATAGAAAATAAGAACAAACTCAGAAAGGTGTACATAGAGCGGAGGACAAGAGCTAAGAGACAGTTATATGAACAGGCCAGAAGGGACACTAACAAACTCCTAAGAAAAAAGAAAAGAGCTCATATGAATAATATCCTATTAAAAGTAGAGCAAGACTTCATAAACAATAATCCTCGTGAAGCTTACAAAGGAGTAAACATATTCAAGAAAGGATTTAAGCCGAACACAACCCTGTGTAAAAACACAAATGGAGATATTATAGCAGATTCGGACATGATAAAAGATAGGTGGAAGGAATATTTTCAATGTCTACTCAACCCACATACAGACACAGGAACTCAACCAACAGCCATATCATTAGAGGATGATCAGATAGTGAACTCACCAACACTAGCGGAGACAAAGGCAGCAATAAAAAGCCTGAAGAACAATAAATCACCAGGAGTAGATAACATTGCCTCTGAACTACTCAAATATGGCAGCGATCACCTGCAAACGCTATTTCACGAACTGATCATAAAGATATGGTCCCTTGAGGAAATACCTGAGGAGTGGCAGATGAGTGTCATATGCCCAATACATAAAAAAGGAGACAAATTGAGGTGTGAAAACCACAGAGGCATCTCGCTGCTAAACACCGCATATAAAGTATTTACCACCATATTGAAGAACCGGATTGAGCCCTATGCGGAAAACATTATAGGAGAATACCAAGCAGGGTTCAGAAGAAACAGATCCACCAGCGACCAACTGTTCACAGTTAGGCAAATACTTACAAAATGCTGGGAATTTGACGTAGATATATGCCAGCTGTTTATTGATTTTAAGCAGGCCTACGACAGCATAAGCAGAGAAAAGCTCTATGGCATCCTACTAGAATTTAAGATCCCAACAAAACTCATAAGGCTGGTTAAATCCACAATGAGCAATACAAAATGCATGGTGAAAATTGGCAGCAAGATGACTGAAGAATTTGTTGTATCCCAGGGTCTCAAGCAGGGTGATGGTTTGGCACCTACACTGTTCAATCTGGCTCTTGAATATGCTATCAGAAAAACATCTGTTAACACCAGCTCCACTATATATTTTAAAAGTTCTCAAATAGTTGGTTATGCAGATGACCTCAATATTATCGGAAGATCCCTTGCAGTCTTTGACCTACTTGAAACAGCAGCAGCAGAAATAGGTTTGCAAATTAATGTAAATAAAACCAAAATAATGAAGCAAACTAGAAATGCTAGAAACGCTCTACAAAGCAACATAACGTTCAAAGAAAAATACACTTTTGAAACTGTAGAGGAGTTTGCATACCTGGGTTCTACTATTAATAAAGATAATGAAGATACCCTAGAAATAAAAAGACGAATAATGACAGGTAACAAAGCATTCTTCTCTCTGTTACCGGTGTTCAGGTCTAGAAGTGTCCATAGAAAGACAAAAGTAACCCTATATAAAACTATCATCAGGACTGTTGTGTTATATGGGTGTGAGGCTTGGACGCTGACAATAAGGTCTGCGGAGATGCTGGACATCTTTGAGAGAAGAGTGCTGCGTAAAATCCTGGAACCCGTGAATGATGGACAAACATGGAGAATTAGATACAACGATGAGTTGTACAGCATTTACAAAGCACCCAAACTGTCCGAACATAAAAGACTAAGCAGGCTAAGATGGGCCGGGCATGTTCAGAGAATGCCATCATCACGGGTACCAAAAAGAGTCTTAGAGGGGCACCCAGGTGGCAAAAGAAAGGTCGGGAGACCGAGGCTGCGATGGGAAGATGATATTGGGAGGGACGCATCCCAGCTTCTGAATGTGCCAAACTGGAGGGTCGCAGCAGGTGACAGGAGAGGTTGGAGGAGGAAATTGCTGGAGGCCAAGGCTCGATATGGGCTGTAGAGCCATTGAAGAAGAAATGATGAATTCATAGAGAAGAAATCAAAAGTTGTCTATGGAAAACTAATCAGCTATAGGTCTTTGCACTTTACACATATGATGTTAATATGAAGTCGATCGGACTTATAGTTTGGGCTGTAGAGAGGACACAAAAAAGATAAATGCTATGGCGTACGGCGTGTACGCCGTATACGCCATACACACAAACACATCACGACGAAACTCATAGTGTGCATCCTCTACAAATACCCATTGAGAAATTGATGTAAAAAAAAATACGCTTAAATTTTGCAAAATCATGACACTCCCCTATTCCATAGTGTGGAGAGTAAAAAATAATAACTAGTTGCATGTAACACATGAGATCCAACTGTCGATAGCGATAGTATGTATAGTTGAAGAATAAGTACCAAACTATGAACCCATAAATACAAATTATTTCATATTTAAGATATTTGGTTTTCTATACAACACATGTACCTAGGTATGTATGTCAAGATAGGATAGTATGGAGGTCAGTCCTTTGATCCTACCCAGAATATGAAAACAGCATGATGGTATGTATGTATGTATGTTTGGAGATTAGTATCAAACAATTAAGTCTTCTTAGATATTGTGTGTAGGTGACTGCCATACAAATTGTATGAAGCAATGTCGTCACTAAATTCAGTTTTTATAAAAATTGTTATAAAAAAATTGAGATGTGTTAATACAGTGTTGATATTTTTTATAGAAAATTAAATTATCTAGTTGGGGTGTTTCGGCTTTTTTTGATATTTTTAAAAAAATTGGAAATATAGGCAGTTAAACTCATACATTTATCAAAAAAAAAATATTTTTCTTAATTAAAAATGTTTGAGAAACCCTGGAATTAAAAAAAAACTAATTTGAGATTTTGTATTTGTCTATGTTTATACCAAATTTCAGCGTTCTAGCTTTTATGGTTTCTGAGATACATGGAAAAATAAACCAAAATTTCAAAAGTTGATAACCCCTGACTGAAACAAAAATTCACAATTCCGAGTATAAAAGTTTTGTAGGCCTATAACTGTTTATATATTCTGAAATTTTGGGCTCTGTAAATTGAGCAGATCAAGAGTTATAAGGGGGGGGGACAGACACACAAAACTCACAAATGTTTTACTCCGAATTCTGAGTAAATCCATGTATGGGAACATATATGCTGCGCGGCCTCTAGTTGGTGTTATTAGCATGCAAAAAGTCCACTACGCCATACAAAATTTTCCTTCGTACACGCATCTTGGCTTAATAATGTCGATTCATTCAGAGAATTGAATTCTCATGAACGAATCGACAGTTGGATTATAATATTTAGCATATTTTGTTTTTTAATGTCTCCTTTACACACAGGTGCTCTGCACTCGTGTACTCTGGCAAAGGGAAATATGTTTTTACTTACTGTGTATCTATTTCTATATTTTTTGATTGTTTTTTTTTTTTTGATAATTTTTTTTTTATTTATTTTTATTTTATTTGTAACATATGAAATAATATACAGGTACACATCAAAGTTTAACAATACAATATTTTTACAAAAAAGATACTTAAGAACTAGATGCGGAATGTAAACTGCTTCACTAGGTTAAAAACCTGTTCTGAAGCAGCTTATAATTATATAGGTATATTGTTTAGGTGTGCGTGTGTGTCATTGTATGTTAACGTAGAGTTGTTTATTTAATATTTTAATATAATTAGTTATATATAATTTCGTTAAAATATTTTAATATAATTAGTTGTTTATTCAATATTTTAATATATTTAATATATTTTTTTTGATAATTGTATTATAAATTTAATTAAATAAAAAAAATATATTAGGTGCAAGAAAATGTACATATTTTTTACACCTAAATAAAATAAAAATGGGTACACACATAAATAATAGAAAATGGGACACTGTACATCTTCTATCTTTTATATATAGTATGAGCAAGGAAGAGATAGTATGAGCAAAGAAAATGCTCGGAATGTAGTGTTTACATTTTGTATAAAATATATATGGCTTCTTATATCTGCAACAAATGAACTTTAAATATGACAACCCGCCCTTAGTGAAACTGTCTCAAGTATTTATAATTCTTGTGAAAAGTGAAAAACAAATCAATTTTTAATCTAACCAACAATATTTTCTTTATTAATACTAATAGATTTAAATATGATATGAAGTTCATGTGCGATGTATAAGAGAATGAAAAGAAAACATATTGTCATTGTATGTTAAGAAAGCTTTTGTGGCAACTTATTGACTTTCATTTATTATATGAACAAAGAAATCAATAGATTCCTCAAATTGAAAACTATAATAAACCAATAAGCACTAATTATAACTTTATACAATTTTGTATGGATAGATGCCGCATCAAGTAATATTCCCAAACTAACAAGTTCGTTGGTCAGTTATTAACGAAAATTCATAAACAAACCTTTTGATTGGGCTGCTGCAAGCTTTTCTTCAGCAGCATTCAAATTTGCAACATAAGTAGCATGATGTTTGGAGTGATGAAGTGCCATTATTTCACCAGATATGACAGGTTCCAAAGCTTTAACTTCATATGGCAGATCAGGAAGTGTATGTTTTTGCTTAGAGCACACATTGCTAAAAGATTTTTGCCTAGAAATGGATAAAAAAAAACATTTTTAACTAAAATACTTCATGGTTACAATCTGAATACCTTGATATATCTATAAGAAACAAGTTCAAATAATTGATGAATAGATTTTTCACTAGAACAAATTATATAAAAGTAATATTTTTTGATGCTGATAAGAGTAAAAGAAAATAAAATGTCAAAATGTTTTCAATATAAATCAAAAAGTATGTAGTGAACTTGTAGTTGTCACTGACAAAATAATTGCGATCGGCTTACAAAATAGAGAGGGCAGAGCCACGGGCAGCAAACATATTTGTATGTTTAAATAATCAAATAGAAACAAAGATATTTATACTCTATTACGCCGGTAACCCTCAAATAAAGATGAAAATCGCAAAAATTATGCAACACAGATTTGACACTTAGAACCCAGAAATTGACAACTAATATTTTCGAATTTGAACTTATTTGACATTAAGGTATTAATATGATTATATGATTTTAAAAATCTAAACACTTCTTTGCACCCTGCGCAAGTTGCCAGTTCTGTTGTTTCTTCCTGCTAACCAGCGAGTCCAGCCCGAAAAGCAATATTTACGTAAGAAATTAATTTAAATAAATTTCTCCTTTGTCGGGGATTTAACCCAAGGCTCAAGACTTGAAAAAATAAAAATGTGCATTTCAAAATTTTAAAGACAAAGAAACAATTCCATATTGAATGTGTGGACATTTTGTGTGTTTTAAATGCTCATTAAACAAGCAATAGTTCTAGAAATCAAATTAGGTATTTTTTTGACTAACTCTGATTATCTATGAAAACATGTCATTGTAATGGAAATATTTTAATTTCGGAATCTAGTCTGCGGATTGGTTGGAAAAAAGGTACTGCCTCCCTGACCAGCCAGCTGGGTAAAAATTATTTGACCAACACCAATTTAGTAATTTTATTTTAATATTTTAGTTACTTTTTAAAATTTATAATGCAACTGGCTAACGCCAGTCGCAATTATAACTACAAACAAACCTAACCAACCTATTTTTACCAAACTTTTATAGGTAAGGTTTAAAAAATTGGTGTATCATCCTAGGCTATCCTGGCTGGTCAGGGAGGCAGTACATGGAAAAATGCAGATTTATAGTAATTTTTATCATCATCTCATAATTATAATATCAGTTCCCTTTTATCCAGTAATGGACATTGAACATATGCCTCCCCAAGACTTTCACATCTGGGCAGATTGGATCCAACTGTTTCTAGCCACTCGTCTAATATCTTGTTTGAGATCATTCGACACGCCAGTTCTATGTAGGTCGTCATTCCAGCATTTTTTGCTCCAGAATCCAGATTGATAGTATATTACCTATAAAAATAAAGTTTTTCAGTTTTCTTCAGAAGCTACATAAAGTAATAAAAAACACAAAATCGTACATTTTTATATGCTAATATTTAAATATTCAAAAACATTAATTTATTTAAAATGAACGCGTATCATAGTAAAAGGTATACTATCACTGAAATGGATGTTAGTATTACCAGTACAAAAAATATTTTACTTACCAGTTAAAAAATATATTCATTGTTTGTTACTTACCTAGATACTTAATTAAGATAATATAGAAAATAACCAATTTTGTCAATTTTATTACAATAAAATAGTGGAAATTAAAAACTAGGATTTAAAAAGGTTTCAAAAAATAATTAATCATCAATGTTAAAAAAACAAAACCGAATACCAATACACCAGGAATCTGCTTGATACATTAATTTTATTCTGAGGTTATTTATTTTTTCAACAATGAATATTGCTTTAATATATTAACAAGGCCTGGGGACCCGTTAAAAGCCAAAATAAAAGAAATAATATTAAGTAGTCCGAAGTGATCCAAAGTAAAACAATAGAATATGGGTTTCTTAGTTATTATAATTTATGGAAATATTTCAATCACAATATGTCAATATGATATCAAGATGATATCCGTAGGTATCATATATTCAGTCAATATAATATATCTTACAATGAAATGTTATTGATTTTTTTATGTAAGATTGAGTTAAAAAAAAATATTGTTGAAACCAAATATTTTTCAAAGTGTGATATTGAAACATTGTATTGAAAATATTTTATTTTGAGATACATATTATTACTTTAGATTTCAGGATAAAAGCTTCATCAAATATAAATCTAATCCATGACCTTTTGTTGCTAAAAGTAGTTTACTAGAGATAAAATGGTATAACCCGTGGCGGAGTAAGTATAACCAATAACTTAATATTATGCAATAATAAGCAATATTACTTCTGGGATTGGGCATAATTTTAATGGTTAGGTATATGCATTTTAGAATAAATGCAATTTAGAAAACTCTGTTTAGTAAAAAATCTGTACTCAAGTTAAATAGCCTACACAATCATATTTGTAATGAAAAAGTGTAAGAAAACATACATTTACATTAAACGTTTTCAAGATTACTCTATATTTATTCCATACATCATTATGTTTGACCACTGAGAGTATTATTACTCAATGTGTTTGACCATGTTCCGTTTATATTGTAATGATTAAATATCGGAATGTCAAAAAACTCTTTTCGTCTATGCATTTGTTCTAATCACAGAATAATTTACTCATCGTATTATTAAATTTTATTTTAGGTATCATGAAAAAATTATGGTATCACAGTAATACTTTATATTATTTGATTTTTCCAAACGAAGAATACTGAAATTAAAAATATTTTTAAAAATATAAAGGTGAACAGTATATTCAGTAAATGTGTGAAAAAAAATCTTTACTTATATAGTCAATACTTCAATGATACAATATTGTGAAGGAACTATTAGAATATGTATGTAACAATAAATCAATGAAATTGAGTAAAATTAGTATAATTAGTTACTATCTACACTTGTTTAACTTTAACAAAATGAAGATTCAATTGATTGCTAGGTACATTACTCATATTTTTATAAAGATTTATTCAAGGACAGACACAACAGATATGTTAGCACAAGTGTACAATTTGAATGCCGTGTTCAGTGTGAATAATTTGTATGAATTTCTAGACATATCAGTCGATGAAAAATGTTCACTAAAGTATTTTTGATATCCTATGTAAGCAGTGTGGTTCTATTTAATGCTTGTAAGTTCTATTTAAAATAACTTTATTTACAACATATTCCATTTTACTATGCATAAATTCATTTTTACTAATGATGTATTAGAGTTAATAGTAGAAATACATAGAAAATTAATGAATCATAGCATATACATTTTATACATTTATTTGGAGATATTTGTAAGAAACTGAATGCAATACAGAAAATAATAAGGTATAAAAACAGTGATATGTAATGTATAAAAAGTAATTAATTGGTTCAATATTATAATGTGATCGATATTTTTAAAATTATAGAGATGATTTGGGAGTACTTAGATATACCAAAGGATGATATTTTATGTTGCATATATATTTTTTATGTTAATTAATTGGTATACATACCTGGCTTTAAGTTAATGTCCGACCGAAGGTCAGGTTTTGGCCAAAGTAGAAGTAGAAGGTTTGATTTTACTAAGAAATTTTATTATAATATTGTATAAAAATTATCCATGCAAGCTGTGGAGAAACTATTTATTATTATTGCAGTAGTAATAATAAAATAAGTACCAGGGAGGCAAGTCTGGTTCGACCGGCGAAATCAAAACCCCAGTGATTAACCATATCATGGATATAATTATCGTATGGAGTTCTATGACATCTAAAGATATTGTAGAACTCCATATAAGTAATAATTATATCCATGATATGGGTCATCACGAGGGTATTGATTTCGCCGATTGAACCAGACTTGCCCCCCTGGTTTGTGTTTTTACCATGATTTATACGATGAAATTTAGCCAGTTTTAACTATTTTTAGAGGTTGAAGTCAAAGCCGATTATTCAGTCGAACACTACTTAAGTCTAAGTTTGAATTTTTTTTATGAAATATGCAAATATATTGTTTGTTTTAAGGTTTTTGCAATGAGAGAAAGGAGTGCTATGGATATCACGAAGTTTACCGAGTATGTGGACCAGCCTGTCCACCAACATGTTATGACCTAATTGAACAACCAGTATGTAATAAAGAAGATGTCTGTGTAAAAGGATGCTTTTGTATCCATGGATATCTCAGAGATGCCGAAAATAGATGTGTTCTACCAAGAGACTGTTTCCCTAAAACAGGTATCTTTACTATGGATCATTATATTTTATGTACGAATATAATTTTTCTATTGAAAATCAATTATGAATAAATTTTAAATTATATGTGTACTAATACTAATGAAATCTCTTACTTCATTGTGAGGACACAAGATAAAATAAATGCCTCTTTTATATTTTTTAAAGATACTATTATATTAATAAATAGGTTTTTTACTGTATTGAACAGTAATAACTTAAATAAAAAACATTGTGTAAACAATATTTATGTATTATTGTTGTTGATTATGCTTAAATTGTTTTTATGTTATTTACTTGAAATTTCATTATATAAGTAGATATAATTCAAATGAGCCATCTTGGTTTCATATATGCTAAACATATTTCCTTACTGACAGATTTCTGCAACAATGTAGTCTCAACGTAAAAAGTAATTGGTTTTTCCCCATAGATGTCAGCGATATAAAATTTGTCTGATGCAAACATACAACTTTGGTGAAAAGACTTTAATATTTTTCCATTTCTATTGTCAAACATTTTAAATATTGCTCTTAAAACAAATATAAGTATCATGGTATAACTGTTCTTACTTTTACAAATTCACTGTTTACTGTAATGTTTAAATGACTTTGTTTTGTTACAATGTTAATGTATTCATAGAATAGCAGAATGTCTAATATTCACTATGGAGATGTTAATTTTTTTGCAGATATTATAATTCTATACCAAACATATTATCATGTATTTGTTTAAAAAATATAATTTATTTATAAAAAAACTGTGTGAAATATTTGAAAATTCTTGTCTAGATATTGAAGTTTTTGTAGCATTTATTATAACATCCATTAAAAAATAAGCAAACAAAGAATATAGGTAATTAATTTTATTAGAATATAAAATATTTTTTTATTATATATATATATATATATATATATATATATATATATATATATATATATATATATATATATATATATATATATATATATATATATATATATATATATATATATATATATATATATATATATATATATATATATATATATATATATATATATATATATATATATATATATATATATATATATATATATATATATATATATATATATATATATATATATATATATATATATATATATATATATATATATATATATATATATATATATATATATATATATATATATATATATATATATATATATATATATATATATATATATATATATATATATATATATATATATATATATATATATATATATATATATATATATATATATATATATATATATATATATATATATATATATATATATATATATATATATATATATATATATATATATATATATATATATATATATATATATATATATATATATATATATATATATATATATATATATATATATATATATATATATATATATATATATATATATATATATATATATATATATATATATATATATATATATATATATATATATATATATATATATATATATATATATATATATATATATATATATATATATATATATATATATATATATATATATATATATATATATATATATATATATATATATATATATATATATATATATATATATATATATATATATATATATTGGGGTGAACTGTGCACTAGGATCTTCTGGAATTTCAAATATTATTTGATAAATGCAAATATAAATGATTCTTACAAAACAATTTACATGCACCTTGCTATTTTTATAATTTTTATTTTCTGTTTATAGAAAAACCAATATGTACATCAGAGGAAGTTTATGAAAAATGCAATGCCAACTGTGAAAATACTTGTGACAATTATGGAACTCATTTTTCATGTCCCAGACGATGTCAACCTGGATGTGTTTGCGGAGAAGGATTGGTTAGAAACGAAGAAGGAAACTGTATTCCACCACAATTTTGTCGGAAGTTTTTAACTGGTACATAGTACTTTTTTATTGTATAATACCGTCTGCAAGGGAAAAATAATATTATTGATTGAATTTCGTAAACTGCAATGGAGATTTTAGAGAATATAATTTTATTTAGGCATTGTAAAATGAAATTATTCATACCATCATGATATATCCCGCAGTGTGCAATACCTTAGAAAACAAAGCATGACATATGTGTATATCACCACACACCAGCCTTGTCCCACCTAAAAAACAATATTCAGAATAGGTGATGAATTTCATAGCTGAACTATGTAAGATGTTATTATGCCTCTGGTATTTTTGATAACCCGGCTCATACGGGACACCTTACGGATCCGGGAAAATAGAAAGGAGTAGAAGAACTATTCTAAGCCATTGCTTCACAGACAATAAAATTAAGTTTTGAAAAATTTGTGATAAATACCTATTCTTTTTCACAAATCATTTTAAGGTAGTTTTTATGATAAATTTTTATGATCATTTTATTTACAAAACTATATAAAATATTATTTTACATAAACAATCATCATTTTATCAGCTGATTTTCATCTAGTTATAGATATAGTCTTCTTCAGCTCCCTATTCTGGGCAGAATTCACCCAATAACGTCCAGTTACTCTTTTATTTTTATATCATTGGCTACTCATCTTTTGTCCTCAGGTAATGTGGTCCAACGACATAAGATATATACAATATTAAATGCATTAGTTTATAAATTGATGCATTTAATAACAATAATTATTTATTGTCTCGTACATATTTACATCACATTGTAGAGATCTATAACACAAAATTTAGACATAAACAGTAACTTCAGCACAAGTTATATTTATAAACATACCTACAAAAACAATTTAAAACATACCTATTAAAACAATTTAAAACATACATATTTATAAACATACCTACAAAAACAATTTATAAACATACAATGTATTTGAATCATAAGTTTAAAAACTCACAGAGATTTTTATTATACACAGATGGAAATTGTTCATAATATTCACATTATTTCACTTTTCTTAAGTTGAATTTGTAACATTCTTACTAGATGCAGTATTTTTCTCCTGTTGTTGGTCCATAGAAGAGTTTTGCGCATTATGTGGTTAGAAAGAGTTACCATCATTGGAGTAAGTACTAAATAGAGCCGATTTGAAGAGGCAACTGCTATCAACCATCAAACAGGGCAAAATAGGATATTTGGGCCACCTAATTAGAGGACCATAATATGGGATACTAACGTCTGATCTCGGAATGAAAGATTGAAGGTCCACGAGGAGTTGGGCTAAGGGAGATGTCATGGCTTAATATTTTTGAATAGACTGGAGTGTAAGATGTTGGATGTTTTTTTGAATCAGTGTGGGACACAAGAAGAAGTTTGAATTTCGAGCTGACAGGGTTAAGACAGATTTTTTCTAAGGCAATTTGTCTTGGGGCTTCCGTTGTATCAATGTTAAAATATCACAAGAAATATTTTTTTTTGTTTTAGATCCATCACCATGCAATAGTTCTTTGGAAGAATTTCACTATTGTTTTGCAGCATGTGAACAGACTTGTGATAACTTAGGCATGGAATTAGATTGCTACGACAAATGTAAGGCTGGCTGTATTTGCAAGGAAGGGCTTGTCAGAGATGATAAGGGCCAATGTATTATTCCAAAGTATTGCAAGAATCAACCTACGACAGATGGTATTTACACAACTGTTTTTATAACATATGTCATATTAATAAAATCAAATATAGCATGTGTTGTACATAGTAACAGAATACACAATATAGATATTATACATGAAGGTATTAATATATTAATTCTTCAAACTTTGCATGAGCAACTCAGTAGTAGTTCATTTTTAAAAAAATAAAAATATATAAACAAACTTTGTAATACTTCTACTTTATAGTTGTAAAGTAGAAGTATCTATTACAAAGTTTGTTATATTTTCATTTTTTTTATTAATATTATTATAGGTACATAAATACAATGTTAAATTAAAAAGTATTTACATTGGTAGTTCCAGGACCGGATAAATCATAGAACAATTAGGAACAAGAACTCAGGGCGGTAGTCTTAAAAAGGGCGCTCAAAATTCTAAAATGTTATATAAATCAAAAATCCACAGGTATGGCGCTCGGTTCTCTTTGCGTACCCGGATAAAGGCTCGGCATGATGGTGTTAATATGTACCTAATATTATTATGAATCTCCAATTGTTGTGGCTATTTTTTTATAAACAACTATATAGGTTGGTTTAGATTAACAAACTAATTCGTCATTTTAGACCCGATGTAATTTTACATAATTTTAAATTGTTCTACAATTAAAATTCCAAAAAAATGGGGGGGGGGGGGGGTAGAATACAATAAGACTGTTTATTTAAATCACATGGCACTGGGTTATGATTTCTTGCTGTCCTGTATGGTCTGGTACATGATGGTGAATAATCGTAGTTGAAACTAGCTGCTCTTTGTAATATTATACACAATACCTGTAAAAAACATAAATCTGTATTAAAGTCATCCTTGCTGCCGATTCTAAATTTTTATATTTTAATCTCAAAAAAAATCGTTATTCTAATCAAAACCAAGTGTTTTTTGAAAAACGATAGCAATTTTTTGTTTCTAAGTTGGATTATAAGTAGGAGCTATTTCCAGCAGAAGAGAAATTATTTAAAACTAGTTGCATGTAACACATGAGACCCAACTGTCGATGGCTATAGTATGTATAATTAAAGAATATGTACCAAACTATAAACACTTACAATAAATAATTTAAAATATTTTGTTTTGTAAATAATATCTATGTATGTATGTATGTTAGGATAGGATAGTATGGAGGTCAGCCTTTTTTCCTACCCAGAATATGAAAACAGCATGATGGTATGTATGTATGTATGTTTGGAGATTAAGTAGGCATCAAACTATTGAGTGAGATATTGTGTAGTGTCTGCCTTACAAATTGTTTGAAACGATGTCGTCACTGAATTAAAATTTTATAAAACTTGTTAAATTTTTTTTGATATGTACTATAGCTCATATATTTTCAAATGAAATTAAATTATCTAGTTGGGGTGTTTCGGCTTTTTTGATATTTTTAAGAACTTTGAATATAGGCAGTTAAACACAAAAATTTATCATAAAAAAATATTTTTCTTAATAAAAAATGATTGAGAAACTCTGGAATTTTTTTGAAAAAATTAATTTTGAGATTTTGTATTTGTCTATATTTATTCATCTTGTCTTTTTGGAATGGAAAATCATTGAATTTTTAGAGCATCATATGACCAAGATATAAAAAAAAAACATTCATCACCCTTAAAACAAAGATATTGATATTTATTTTTTAATTTCATTTTATAATGAGTTGATAAGTAAGCAGTTTCATGTCTCATAAACCAAGGGGATAATTCATAACATTAAAATGTGGTTTATGTTATGATTGTGTACATCTTTATATTGAAATATAATTTTTGGGAAATCTTTAATTTCTTCTTTTGGAAATGTTCAGCAGCCCTACTCTCAAAATTACAAATTCAATTTACACTTAAAATCAACCTCCATGACGCATTAACCTCCCTACATTCTATTATGATTACCATATATGTTATGGTAACGATAAGCTTTTTTTTAAATGACTAATTTTTAAAAATGATTTAGTATTGAAAAGTCTTTTCTGGATAATGATTAAAATATGTATATAATTTCAGGATTCTGCAGTCAACCTCATGAAGTTTTCTCTTGTGGACCATCGTGTGATGTAACCTGTAGCCATTTAGGGGAGCCTTGCAAAAAGTTTTCATTTGATTGTGTGAAGAAATGTTACTGTCAAAAAGGATATGCTCGAGATCACAGGAATATTTGCATTCCAATAAGGAAATGTCCGTTATCATGTAGACAAAGTTTATTGTTTTTCTTAACATTCATTAAACATTAAAATTATCATAAGTGTTATACTATTGGTTTTTATGAATAGCATAAAGTAGGTAACGTTTACTTTGCATTTCATGACATAACTATTTCTCAAAGTTTATAAGCTTTGTTCTTTTGATTCTGTTTATAAAATTAGTATATAACAGAAATAATGTATATCAGTATGCATATCTACATGAAACAAATTTACGGATATAATTTTTATTAATTTTATACACATACCAATGATATTATAATTAAATGATAATTTTTTAAATACATCTTTTTCATTGAATTATTACTGTAATAACAACCTCTTGACAAGTCTCAAACTAAACACGTGAATAAATGATTTGTCTCCATTCCTGGTCATTGACTTTGATGGTTATGGCATTTAGGGAGATCCATTTTAAAGGTTTCTTTTCTCACAGTCAAATTATATTTTTAAAATTATAGTAATTATACATACCTATTATGTAAGGTGTTTTTATAATAATTATAAGTGCATGCATTTTTTAATTGTTAACATGAAGATATTATTATCATATTATAAACCTTGATATTTTCATTGTAATCACTGACATTTAAGTAAAAAAGTTATTTTTTTTTTATAAAAATTGCAAGATTTGTTAGACTTGTAAGCTACAAATGGAAAGCTATAAGACTAAAACCAATACCTATTACCCATTGGTCTTGAATTTGCTCATTTTCAAGATGATTAAAATAAACACAAACAAGTTTAAATAAATTTGAGCGTTCTTTCCCATACAAATCTATATCGGATTGTTTTTTAGTTGTTTGATAATATTTTTGTATTTTCGTTTGTTTCCGTTTGAATGGAAACGTACAACACAAACAAGGAAGGCATTAATTAACAGTTTATTTTGGGTGTACCTAAATAGGGGGTTCTTTCTTGAAGATTTTGTCTTCACTTTAAGAGGAAAAGTGTAGATCGTTCGCGCTGGGGCTGTTATCACGGCGTGTATCTTAATTTGCGTATTGCATGTCAAGCGGTAGTTAGCGCCAGGAGCCGTAGTATGGTAGAGGCAGGGTATAATACAAAATATAGGCGAGAGAAGTGTGCCTGAACACTGGGACGTGTGTATAAGGTATGCGTTGCTTGTATTGGGCACAAAGTCAGTTCGACTCTTTAAAACAGCATTAATTTAATGGAGATAGGTCGTTTGGTACCTTGTTACAACGTCAAATTCATTATTTAAGTTTGTTTAAGGATTGGCGATTATGGAAATAGTTAAGCTTCATCATCACATGAGTATAAAAACAAATTTGATACATAATAAACACATTTGTATATTCTGGAATTTTAAAAGTGAATATTGTTATATTCTGTAAGTATACAAACATTACCTAGAATACATTTTTTTAATATTTTTATAAAAAGCAATATTGTGTAAATGTTCAACAAGCTATACATATTGCAATACTTCAGGCGTAAATAAGTATCTGTCTGCATATATAGTATATCTCATAAGATTGTCGTTCTAGGGGGGCAAATCTGGTCAACAGGTGGAATCAAAACCATGCATGTTCACCCATATCATGGATATAATTATCTTATGGAGTTCTATAACATCTTAAGATATTATAGAACTCAAATATCCATGATATAAGTAAACATGAATGGTTTGGTTTCCACTGGTTGACCAGATTTGGCTCCCTGATTTGCACATGTTTGTACACAGCTGTTTCCATAGCGGTCTGAGTTGAGACTGCATGTCGTCTTATTCGGTTTAACACCGCCTAAGTCAATATCGGCAAATTTACAGTAGATCATAAAACTTATCATATTACATTCTTATTACATTTGAAAAACTATAAATACACAAAGCCGTACGAACGAATATGTTTTTTCATACTATTTTCAAAATAAATTATATTTAAATGAAATTGAATATGAATTTTAGAAAGTTTTTTGTTCTACTGTATTATTTATTTATACATCTTTTTGTACATAATATAAACAAATATAATTGTACACTGGCGGGCTTATTGCTATTAGGCAATTTCTTCCAACCAACCAGATTACAAAGTATGACAACATTGTGTATGTACAACAGCAAATAAAAAAGAGTAAAAGAAATCAAAGAAAATACGTATAACACTTAAATACTATTAAAACAAAAAAAAATTATAATTCATAGCAAGAAAAAGGATATGGTAAGGACAGGACAGGAAATCGGGATCAGGTGTTCAAGGATAAATATTCCTTCTTTAGTTTTTTCTTGAAAATACTAAGTGAGTTAGACGACGCAATATCCGGACTAAGGTTATTCCATAATCTTGCTGATTGTACTTCGAACGAAGAGCTGAGAAATTCTGTATTATGGATAGGTATGGAAAGTGTTGTACATTCAGCAGATCGGAGTGGAAGTCCATGACTGGATAAATAAGTGAATTTGCTTTTGAGGTACTGTGGCAGGTTTGGGTTCGAGAGAATATTGTACAATAGTGACAAAATGTGTATATTGCGCCGCTGGCGTATCCTGGGCCAACAAAGAAGATTGCGGTAAGGTGATATGCGATCAAATTTTTTCAACCCAAAGATGAATCTGATACATATATTCTGAAGACGTTCAAGTTTATTGAGATGCACTTCATTTGCATCCAAGTAGCATACATCGGCATAATCAAGCAATGGAAGAAGAAGTGATTGAGCAAGAATTATTTTACAACGGAATGGAAGGAAATTTTTAAGTTTATTATACCTCGCCCAGCGAAATATTGCGGCTGACATAACCTGTGCATAAACCAATTTAGTGCAGAAAAATACTCTAATTTGTATTCACCAATAAAATTAGTTGGCTTTCGACGTTGTGCAGTGAATTACGTGTCACTTTTTACCTGACCTTTGCATCCATAGATTTTTAACAACGCTTTATAAAACTGTCACCAGCAATCTCTTGTTTGTCGAGTCCTAAAGTCTCTGATATTGATTTACGCGGTCTTAAACCTAATCCGACGATGTGCAAATCAGAATGACAGCTTGTCGCCACCGTGACTACAGTTGAACAGCTCATCATCAAAAAATCCAGGATATGGATAGTCGGCGATTTACATTGAACAAAAGTTACCTATTGCTTTGTGGGCCAGATTTGCTTTGCTCGCATTGTTCTACCGATTGTTCCAATCATTTAGCTATCACATATTATATTCGAAAGATACGTTATTATTTTTATAGCAATGAATATTATATTGATTTACTTTACTATCCAAGTATTTTACTCATTTTATGTTCTTTCAGAATCTGATTTTGGCCTATAAGAATAAAAAAAAAATGTAAGTTGATTTTTTTTTAATTGTCAATAAACTTTCAAATCTTGGTGAATTATATATGTAGGTACTCAACGTTTCATGGCATAAGATTCAATTAAATAGAATATACTATTGTATACATCGTTTTATGTTTATTTTTAATTTAATTAAGATCAATAACCTAGATTTCAAGCTTTTACTAACATGAAAAACTAATAGCTACAAAGCGCCCTTGAGGTGAGTTTTCACGAAAACGGCGCTATATAAATTATCCAACCATATACATATATAATATAATATTTAGATACATTTAAAACTAACACTTATATACAAGTAAGTATTTAATAACGATTTTCATTTAATTTTCTTTCAGAAATCGGTTTGAAAGTTTTAAGTATACCTATACGAATACCTTGGAAACTATTGGCGAAGTAAAATATTCGCTGCTTTTATTTAATTTATCACTGCACGTCGTATTTCTCTATGAAATATATTAAAATTTAATCGGCATTCAAACAACGAAAGTATGCTAGTGTCAACTACATAATATTACTTATACCATAGTAATATGTACCTAAAAGTAGCCGTTCTTATGTGGCTAAAGAGCAAAAAGAAGATTAAATGAATTAGGTCGAGGCAGAATTGGAATATACATAAGTACGCAGAGCGCAAATTTAGTTTTTTTTGTTTATAGTTGGTATATGCGCAAACCGCTCCTCTCCACGACAAAACTGCTAAAGTTATTTACCGGAAACAATACATATCCTTTTGTCACCTACCCATATTAAGGAAAAGTTCCCTAACTATATTCATAGAGTTCGTCAAATGAAAGAATGCGGGTGACGTCATCTGTGCACAAACTAATTTTCTTCTTTTTCGTCAGCCCTCATTTGTCCTTTAATGGGCATTTAGGTCCCCCCCCTGAGACCTCCATAGCTCCTTATCCCGGGCAGACCGCACCCATCCGCCTCCAGCCACTCGTCTAATATCGTCAGACCATCTTGTTTGAGGCCTCCCAACACTTTTATCCCCGTTCATGCCCTGCCAAGTTTCAATTCTGGTTGGCAACTTTTTGGACAACTTCTGTTATGTTTCTTATCTTGTTGACAAATTTTAGTACAGAGATATACCTACTCTGATTTGCACAACCAAAACAATATGTTAAACCTTCAACGTTGTCTAGTGAATTATTGACCTGACCTATGTAACCACATTTTTGCAACCATGCTGTAAAAATATCACCCATATTCATCTACTTTTGAGCTCTAAACTTAAGAATATTATCATGAAAAACTCCAGATCAAATGCTTATAGTTTTTTTGCAAAATTATAATATTTTTCCACGACCCGAGCTGGTGTTGAAATGAAGAAATGTGTAGTTATTCATCAAAAGTTTTGTCGACATAGTTAGGGGGTGTGGGTAGGTTGATATTATTATTTAGTGTGCCGTTTACAACAATGGATCCGTCAAATCCTAACTGTTACAACATCAATCCATCACTATTAACTTGCTACTTAGGTACTTGCCTACAGACATTCCTCATCTTGGTGACTTATGGGGCTGTAACACGAATCATATTCACAAATGAAACGGTATTTTTATTTTTTCATATCATAATATCTTATCCTTTATAAAACTCGATTTTCTAGAAAAGGGTTTGATTTCATTCAGAAACTTAAAACAACTTTAAAACACTCTCTAATACTTAAATTATGTTCCATTTTCTGAAATTTTTATTCTTTATCATTTGTGTATTTGTGGTTATTATTTTATTTTTATATTATTTTTTTTTTGGTTAGAAATTTTGAAGTCGATTTTTTTCTTAATTTGAAATGTTTTGAATTCTTTTGTATTGTTTTGGTTTGAAGTTATGTGATGTTTTTATTTATTTAGTATTTATGCTGCTTCGACCGATTTCGTTCGCCTATAGCACAAGCATTTATATATCGTTCATGCTATTGTAATATATGGCCTATGTACAGATTTTGTAAGTATGTAGTTAGCTTAAAGTTTTTCCGTTATTATCTAGGTAAGTATTCATTTGGAATATTTTTCATTAGAGATTTACTAATATTTTCTCTAACTAAATGAGTAGTAATTTTTTTTAATATTTGTTTACCTACTATTCAAGTAATATGAGCACCTACATTATTATGTACAGATATAGGACTTTGTTGGTTTTACTATCTAAAATCGCAGTTAAAATAATGAGAATTGATGTAACAATTAATAGAGTACAATATAAGTAGATACCTATGAACTTGTACATTTGTAAAGAGATTGTGATTTTACATCTCTGATTATTTTCTTATTAGGTATTTTAAACGAGATTCAATTCTTTTGGTACCAAGTCAAATTCAATATTGCCATAGTGACCGTCCTTTTTAAAACATCATTTATTCCAATAATGTTATATGTCAACAGTGACGATTTATTATTATTCAGCCGACGAGAAATGTGAATAATACTCAATAAATAATATCGCCTTTTTACGTACAAACAACACGTTTATTGGTGCGCGCCATTGGCATACATACGTACATGGGTTGTCTGTCTCTCGACATTGATTGTTCTATTATTTATTTGTTTTGTGAATATGACCGAGTCCGCTTCAAGTATGATTCATATCGAACACGTTCGCGAACAACCCTTGTAGCAACGGCGACGGCAGGAATCGTCATCATTAACGGCAATTACAGTTCTCGTGTTAAGGTAACATTCCCATTTGGATTATTTACACGGCGTTTCATTATTACTAGTATTTCCGTGGCCCGGATAATTGTCACCAGCGATTCTAGGCACTGGGTAGGTATATTGATACATTCCACCACCCGCTGCTGTTACAGTAAACGGGGTGTAAACGACATTGTCATTGTAATCTGATTGGGACATTGCCTCGATTAAATTGATACAAATAAATTGAAATTAATGATCAGCAATACGAAAAAATAACATAAGGTTTTTTTATACGTCTGAGTTGTGTTGATTCAATGGCCTCAATAACGAAAAACTGTAAAAAAAATGATGGATAAGGTTTTAAAGAATTTCGATTCTTTATCTTCATTCATTCATACCATCACGACAGTGTGGGGCTACCAGAAACAGGGGGGCAAGTCTGGTTCAATCGGCGAAATCAAAACCGTCACGATTACCCATATCATGGATATAATTATTATATGGAGTTCTATAATATCTTTAGATGTCATAGAACTCCATACGATAATTTATTATATCCATGATATGGGTAATCACTAGGGTTTTCATTTCGCCGGTTGAACCAGACTTGCCCCCCAGGTTTGCGGATGTACATTACCTTACAAAAGGGACCACGATAAATGCGTGTATCCCCACACACCAGTCTCGTCTCACCTAAAAAAGTAAGAATGTGTAGTGAACCTCATTGCTGAACTATGTGAGGTTATTTTGCCTGTTGTATTTCCGTTTAACGGGACTCCCGAAAACAATGATACCTAATAGAAAATAGTATGGAAGCACTATTAGGTCTAGGCCTCGCAGACAATGATTTAAAATATTTAAGGAGGGGACTGCTGCCAACATACCTATTTTTCAATTTGATATACCATCATTATTTCTAATCAAATCGTTTTGAAAAAAATAATTTAGGTAGTTTGGGTATTAATAAAGAAAAATACACCTTAACTTTTTGATAATGTTCTGTATAAATTCTTGTCGAAAAATAATGGTAAACCCCGATTTTAAACGTTTATCTTATATTTTTAATAAACTATAAGGCGTAGTCCAATATATTTTTTTTTAAATTAAAGAAGACAAAGATATCTAGAAAAATATGATGTAACGTTGCATTAATGCTTCAGGTTTAGTAAATAAACCTAAAAAACATTTTTTTTCCATTCAGCGCCATTGCGAAATAAAAGTTTTTTTAGTTTATTTACTTAACCTGATGCATTAATGCAACGTCACTTCATATTTTTCCAGATAATTTGTTCTTCTTTAATTTATAAAAAAATATATTGCTCTATACCTAATACTTTTCTAGAAATTTAAGATAAATGTCAAAAATTGGGGTATACTTATTATTTTTCTACAAGAATATATACAGAACATAATTAAAAAGTTAAGGTACATTTATCTTTAATAATATCCAAACTAATTAGGTTATTTTTTTCACAATGATTCGTTTCGTAGTAATGATGCAATTTCAAATTGAAAAAATAGGTACGTTGGCAGCAGTCCCCCTCTTAAAGTAATTTTTTAACGAAATTTTGGTTTTCGAATAATGTGCTGAATTAGGCAAAATGTTGGTTTTAATAATTTTTGAAAATTATAAAAAATCCTAAATCATTACAGGAACTTTTGAGTTGTCGAACGTTTTTGTGATTAGTAGCTTTTCACAAAAGCCTTTATAGAGGGATTTGGAACTACACGACTCTTCCCTCCGATTCGTGGAAAATTGGATTAATGCGTACCTAAATTTGTAGGTCACTGAAATGGTATATCTCTCGGGTTAGACCGCACGGCTATGTACCTATATACTTTTGCCAAAAACTGCATTGCAGCTAATACGGACCGTGTGAGAGAATTCAATTAATTTATAGAGTAGGCTTTCCTGAATATTACATACATAACACAAGCAAATTAAAGATTTATAAGAGAGGTGTATAAAACCAGTATTAAAACGAGTGGGTCGTGGCAAACACTAAACTTTCCACTATTAAGTGTACACTTTTTTCTTTTTGAAAGGTTGAATAAGCTGACCAACTGTGCCGACCGCCGTGGCACAGTTGGTAAGCCGTCCGGTTTCTGTGCGGGCGTCCTGGGTTCGATTCCCTGCGGAAGAGAAATATATTTAAATTCATTTCTCACGTAAATATTGCTTCTCTGGGCTGGAAACACTGGTTAGTTGGAAGAAATTGCCATACGGTAATAAACTCGCCACTTGCGCAGGGTACAAGGGAGTGTTTATTATTATTATTACTAAAATTCCTAGTATATTTCTATTGCATGCATTCATCAAACAAAATAAAGATCTCAGTTTTCCGGAATGTCAGTGTGTTGAATATTTTGACAAATATAAGTACCTAATCATAAAGAAGAAATGAAAGGCGTTCTGTGCACGTATGCCTATTAAAACATGAGGCAAGATCTATAATGCAGCTATGAGACCTGGGCCCTGAGTCAAATTGAAAACGCTGTTCGTTATCGCCAAGCGCTATTTTTTTTTTTGTATGTGATTTGACGTTTGTTGTAGAAATTTTTTCTACAATAACAAACAACAAACGTCAAATCCCATACAAAAAAAAATTAGCGCTTGGCGATAACGAACAGCGTTTTCAATTTGACTTGGGGGGCTGCAATGAAATACGGTGTGGAGTGCTGGACAGTGAAGGGCACACACGAACAAAAATTGCATGTAAACGAAATGAAGATGCTGAGATGGGTAGTCGGGGTGACGAAGCATGGTAAAATTCGTAATGAGCTATAATAAGAGGATGCTTTGGAGTAGCCCCCATAACAGAAAAACTCAGATAGCCGACTCAGATGGAATGGACATGTACTTAATGCGTAGACAATTCACCCAGAGGGTACTCCAAGAAAACAGGAAAGTAAAAGGATGTCCACTATCCATGTGGTGGGGTATTATGAGTAAGCTAATGAATAAAGTCCAAATACCAGCTCCAAAAGTACCAGGGCAGATCATCCTGATGCCGAAAGGTTAGGAGTGCTGACCCTTTCAAAAATAAGACAGGGCAAAGATGGAAGAAATGCAGGGATTTATGGAAAACTAATCGACGCAAAGTTAATGCCATGAATGCACTTAAGTATCAAAATGAAGACGTACGAACTGATAGTTTGCGCTGTATATATATAACACAAAATTTCATAGTACACATATACGCTATACACAAAAAAAAACTAGATAAAACTCAAAGTGTGCACTCTGTACCTACATGATACAAAAATATGCTCAAATTGTGAAATAACAACTATCTTATTGTGTTTTATTTCACTATGGCGACCAATTTCTCTATTTTACCACTATTTTGACCGTCGTGGCATAGTGATGAGTCGTTTAGTATCTGTACTAGGGTCCTAGGTTCAAATCCCAGCAGTGAAGAATTTAATAAAAATAAAAAGTTGGAAGAAATTGACATTTGGCAATAATCTTGTAACTTGCACAGGGAAAAAGAAATTGTTAAATAAATACTTATTTAATAGAAGTGGACAGTAAAAAAAATAAAATCAACGATCAAATTCACCGCTAAAAAAAATTGATGGTTCGGAATATTTACATTTGGGATGAATTTTATTATAAAAAATATGAGTGACGTGTTCAATGATTACTTTGATCACGATGTTCATCAAATAAAAATGAATATCTTCATTTTATATAAATTTGAAATTTAAATGACCGATGATCATCGTGCTTGTTTGAATTTTGCGGATATGTGCGTATTTATTTTGTTTTGATTAGCATTCAAATATCAAATACATACATATCCTTGGTAAATTTACCAGAAAAATACAGAAGTCTGTCTAGATAGCTTTTTTATGCTTTAATGTAAAAATTTGGTAATTATGTAAAAGTTTTTAAATTTTTGAAAAATAAAAATTTTAATTTGTATTTTGATCAGATCATAGAAGTTAAATTTGTAGCGGGTGCAACCAGCCGAGTTGACCACCCACTTCAAGGAGTAGGGGGACGTCAGCCGGCTATTTAAGATCCTGCACATCGCGTTCCCGTCGTTCAGTTTAACCAAGGCCAGCGGTAGATCGTCACTCTGCTCGACTCACATTTCGATTCCGCGCATTCATCGATCTATTTTATTTAAATTATTTAATAGTCAATTATTGAAGTATATACCAATCTTGAATTATAATTAGAGTCAAACTATCAAATAAACACGTAAGTCAAATTCAAACTATTTTAATACCTGTCTGTAATATCAATTAATTTATATTTCATATGATAAATTTATAAATGTTTTATGGTGTGGCGTGGGTACCTCATTCTGCTGTGTAACGTTCTTTAATTAGCTTGCAACTAATTACCGAGTTACGCACGGCAGGATCGAGTACACACGCGACATCATTTCGCGTTGGATTTGGGGAACGGGCGACAGGTTATCACCTAGTGCCTTTCTAGACCGGAGCACCCTTCTGTAAATAAATAAATTAACATTAAAATCCAATTCCCAACCTAGCGCGAAAACTGGTGACCACCGAGCGTGCAGAACAGGTATATTTGTTGTGTAAAGATAATATTTGTAAGATAGTGTGTAAAACTGGTAAAGCCCCAGCTCTGTTGCAATTTTGTCGATTTTTAATTTGTGATAATAATTTTTTTTGTGTAACAAACGATAATCTGTTATCAGGAACAAATTATAATATTCGTTCAATAACAATTATCTAGTCACTTTGCACATTCTAAACTCATACGACAGAGATTAAAATTTTATTGAATAATAATTATTTCGGTTATTGGACCTGGTTAGACTGAACCCTACGCAGTAAAACATACGCAGTAATAGTATGTTATCCCTAATTGTTATAAACCATTAAAAAAAACACATTTATAACGTAATTATAAGTATTATAATTAGTTATATTGTTGTATTCAAAACTAAAATATCGAAACTGGTATTGAATAAATATATGCTAAATAAATACCTACCAAAAATTGAAAAATATTTCCCTATGTTAATTGTAAAAATATATAATAATGTGTATTTATTTTTTTTTCATGAGCTAATACTACGCTAAAACGGACCAAAAAAAACTACCAAACGGAGGTAAAATAACGGAAGGAATACCAAAAAAAACTAAAGGAGATTTAAAAAAGATAAAAATATAAAAATAAAGAACCTAAAGAAGCATGTATTATGCGCAAAAACAGCACGCATAAAAAGATAAGTAAAAACCACATTTTATTACTTAAAAAAGCCAAAGTAAATTCATTTGCAGTAACATAAAATCATTGCAGAAATAAAAATAAAATATCTATCTAAAAATTCACGTCAAATCCTTATTTTTAAATACCTACAAGACAAATTATTAACCTGTAAAGTAAATACGTAGGTAAATAAATTTTAGTATTATTGCTTAAAAATAACGCATAAATGTTACACGGAATGTAAAATAAAATTATTGTCTAAAAAATGTCACAAAAAAACTTGTTTACCATGACGCGCACATTTTTATCGCGATAATAAAAACATGTAACAAAATTAACCAAAAATATTATTTTTAATATTATTTTGCGGTAGTAAAAATATATCCAAAAAAATATCCTGTAAAAAATTACAATAATAATATCTTCCCGAACATCAATCGGAATACATTATCTGATACCTACTTATGAAATAGGTAGAATCCTATAGTGTAAATTTAAAATATGTAACCGAGGTAATAATAATAAAAATATTCTCCACGAAAAAAATCACGAAATCGAAGCTCGAAACGAAACATTAAATATATTCGAAGTACATACAATAATCATATTCCATTGAGCGTACAGTGCCGTGCACATTTGAAACAAAAAAATAAGAAAGATAATAAATGTAAATGTAACAAAAATATTTATTTTAAAATAAAATAGAAATATTATATCGAATAATAATAAAGTACGAACGCAGTCATATTAACAAAAGTATAAAAAAACGAATATTAAATACGAAATCATAACATAATTTAATAATCTATAGAAATATCAAGTAAACATCATCGAAAAATATATTCCACTCCGCGACATTGTACACCGAGACAATACCGGGTACGTAGGCGTAAAAACGAAATACCAAAATCTAACACCGCGACGAATCACGCATGAATCTAGGACTATTCGCCACCAACATTTGTTAGCCAGCGAAACGTAATATAATATATCTCATTGATAATATATACATAACTTGTACTTTTATTTCAGATTAAAAACGTTTAAACATTTATTCATTTTAAATTATTAAATCAAATATACATTTAAATTTAATGAAAAATTATATCCTATTTAAAAACAAAGCATTTAAATACTTTACGCTGAATATATTAAATAAAAAATAAATTATTTTTTAAAATTTTTTTTAAATATAGTTACCTAATCACAATAACAACAAACATATATACGTATAGGAACGTCCACAAACAAGAGACCTTATAAGCATCGAACAAAAATAAACTCTAAAAATATTTACAATTTACAATTCATACAATTAAAACAAAGCAACTTCAATTATAATATACTGATAATATCATAATAAATAAAACACAAAAAATTATATTTTAGTTTAAAACAACTATAAAAATATTTTTATTTTTTATTTTCTTAAAAAAAATAGTTATAATATTTTTTTTTATTTTTATTTATATTTATAAACTGTAATACAACTTGAAGAATATAACTCACATCAAATGTTATACGATAAAATGAACATCATGGACAAAGAAAATACAGAACAATCGTCACAAGACCAAGCAACCGAAATTTATTCAACAAACATCAAATTGCCAAGCGTATGGAGACATCAGATACAATTATGGTTTTTCACCATAGAAGCCCAATTTTCAAACGCAAGAATAACTAAGGATGAATCCAAATATAATCATGTATTAGCCGCATTAGATCCAGAAACCATGTCATGCGTCGCTGACGTCATACAATTTCCGCCAAGTATGGATAAATACAAAAACCTCAAACTCACACTTCTGAACCGTCTACAAGAGTCTGAAGAGAGAAGACTCACGCAATTACTCCATGGAATACAATTAGGAGACAAGACACCATCAGAACTATTGCGAAGGATGAAAAGCCTAGCTGGACCAACATTAAATAACAACACGTTAATTACAAGATTATGGATAGAACGACTACCTCATCGTATACAAGAAATAATTTCAGCCATTAATACAGATGACGTCACAGTACTAGCCACAACAGCAGACAGAATAATGGAAGTCAACAGTAGAACTGACGTTCAAGCAGTAAACCTACCATCAACTTCTTCATTGAGCAACTCAGCAACAAGCAACCAAAGCACAGTAAACCTACTTTGTACAATGCAGCAACAAATACAAATGCTAACCGACAAAATAATGGGACTTGAAATTCAACAGAGGCAATCAAGACCATTCTACAGAAATAATCAACGCGACCATTCAAGATCAAGATCCACAAGCCCAAATATATATCAAAAATATAATAATAATAATAATTATAATCGGCAAAACAAACGCAATTTTAAATACAATTATAATAACAATAACTTCCAACAAATGTCAAATAATAATAATAATAACAACTATCAGCAAACGCGTAATAATAATAACGATAACGTCAAGCCGCTGGATATATGTATACCACATCAAAAATATGGAAGTCAAGCAAAATACTGTCGACAGCCTTGCACCTATAACCATCCGGAAAACTAAAAATGCGACAGGTGTGTGAGACAACACCGTCGCAAATGAAGCATCGTCTCTTTCTACCAGATATAATCACGGGCGTGCAATACCTTATCGACACAGGAGCCGAAATAAGCATCATACCAAGATACCTAAAAAACGACAAGGCAACCATCGCTACAGACAGTATCATCACTCCTATTTACGCAGCAAATGGAACAATAATACCTTCATATGGACACCGAATTATCAACTTAAATCTCGGATTACGCCGGAATCACAAATGGAAATTTATAGTCGCCGACGTAACCAAGCCGATCATAGGGGCAGATTTCTTAACCAATTATGATATATTGGTGGACTTAAAAAGAAAATTACTCATTGATAAAAAAACAGGGTTGACAAGCAAAGGAACCGTCTATAGAACAAGTGTTATAGACATAGCAACAGTACAGTCAACATCAAAATTCCAAAAAATTATACGAAAATACCCAAGTTTAACAAGAGCAGATATGGCACAAAAAGGATCAAAAACAAATATTACTCATCACATTCAAACCAGAGGACCACCCGTCACAACCAAAATGAGAAGGCTCAACCCATTACAATTAGAAATAGCAAAAAAGGAATTCGCATATATGATCGAACAGGGAATATGTCGCCCTTCGAAAAGCAATTGGTCAAGCCCTTTGCATATGGTAAAAAAGCCAGATGGAAATTATAGAATGTGTGGAGATTACCGACGCCTAAATTCAATAACAAAACCGGACAAGTACCCGATTCCACAACTTCAAGACTTCTCACATAAACTACACGATGCAAAAATATTCACTAAAATAGACCTCTCAAGAGCATATAACCAAATAAACATGGAAGAAGAAGACATCCAAAAAACCGCCCTACTAACACCATTTGGACTGTATGAATTCACGAAAATGCCACCAGGACTGTCCAACGCCGCACAAACATTTCAACGACATCTACATAACATAACAAGGGACCTAGAATACGTCTTCACGTACATTGATGACATTCTGGTCGCCTCCAGAACCAGCATGAGAAGCATCTCGACAAACTTTTCGAAAGATTATCCGAAAACGGATTAATTATCAACCAGGATAAATGCAAATTCGGCGTAGAAGAAGTACACTTTTTGGGTTACCGAATCAACAAAAACGGAAGTACACCAATACCAGAAAAAGTGGAAGCAATAATAAAAATTGAACCCCCAAAGGACGCAAAAGGACTCCGACGTTTCATGGGCATGCTAAATTTTTATAGAAAATTTTTGCCAAACGCAGCCGAAACGCAAAAAATATTATTCGACCAATTAAAAGGGTACACCAAAAATGATAAAAGAAAACTACAATGGACAACTGAATTAAAAAAAGCGTTCGACAAATGTAAGCAAGATTTGACACAAGCCGCACTACTCGTACACATAAACTCCTCGGCAGAGATAGCAATAATGGTCGACGCATCAGATCACGCCATGGGCGCAGCACTTCAACAAAAAACGGATAACAGCTGGCAACCTATATCATTTTTCTCCAGAAAATTTAATAGCGCACAAGAAAAATACAGTACGTATGACCGAGAACTCACCGCCATCTACGAGGCGATTAAATATTTCAGACCACAAATAGAAGGAAGAAACTTTGTAATAATCACCGACTACAAACCGTTAATTTTCGCCTTTAATAAAATCAAGCTCAACTCTCCTAGACAAGAAAGACAGCTGGATTATATAAGTCAATTCACCACGCGCATCAAACACATATCAGGCGAAGAAAACATAGTCGCAGATACTCTATCAAGAATCGAAGAGATAGAAATAACATCAAACATCGACTATATTAAAATGGCAAGAGAACAACTCACAGACAAAGAGCTCAAGAAAATGCAGGAAAATTCATCTCTATCACTAAAGAAAATCTCAATACCTAACACTAACAAAATGTTATGGTGTGACATCTCAACCAACACGTTACGACCATATGTACCAATCACAATGCGAGAAGAAGTAATACTATCAGTACATAAATTAAGTCACCCCGGAGTAAAAACAACATCAAAGTTATTAAAACATAAATATATTTGGCCAAACATTGACAAAACAGTAAAAAATGTTGTGAACAACTGCATCGAATGCCAAACTTCGAAAATTCATCGCCACACTGTAACACCTTTGAAACAATACAAACCAGCAGATGGAAGGTTCAAGAATATACACATAGACCTGGTGGGGCCGCTAACTCCATCCAGAGACTACATATACCTGCTGACGATAATTGATCGCTACACAAGATGGCCCGAAGCGATCCCATTAAAAGACATGTCTGCAGAAACCGTTGCAGACGCTCTCATGTATAATTGGATAGCAAGATTTGGCGTCCCGAATTCAATCACGACCGATCAAGGCCGCCAATTCGAAAGCTCACTATTCAATAAACTGATGAATAAGCTCGGAATAATACATAACAGAACGACTGCATACCACCCACAATCGAATGGGATGATCGAACGTTGGCACCGCTCATTAAAAACATCACTAATGGCCGCAGGAAACATATCATGGTCGACGACATTACCACTGACACTCCTAGGACTACGAACCGTAATCAAGGAGGGGTCAGACTATACACCAGCAGAGATGACATACGGAACAACCCTCAGACTCCCCGGAGACTTCTTCGAAGATGGACCACCTGAGGAGCAAAACACCTATGGACATAAACTACAGCAAACAATGTCAGAAATCCGACCTATCCCAATAGCAAATCACGGGAGAAAAAAAACATTTGTGCACAAACAAATGGCAAACACCAAATATGTCTTCTTAAGACATGATGCTGTGAGACGACCTCTACAAAAACCATATGACGGACCATACTTGTTAATAAAGAAGGATGACAAAACGGCTACCATCACAATTAATGGTAAAAACAAACAAGTATCATTGGACAGACTCAAACCAGCATTCTTCCTGAACGAGAACACAGACTACGGCGTAGAACCAAGCAGTAGACACACCACCTCTACAGAACAGAGATGGACGTCCACGCCACAGACGCACCAAGCCACTACGCCAGATGACACTTCAGATGACACTTCAGATGACACTCCAGATGCCACCCCAGAACGGCAACCACATACAACCACTAGAGCCGGAAGACGAGTATATTTCCCGGAGCGATTCACCAGCTACAAATATTTCTAAGCTGAGTAATTTTTAATCATTTTTATAACCTGAATAATTTCTATTTTTAATTTTTGTGTAATTGTAATATGTATTCAATATAGATGAAAAATTTGGTCAATATGCAACTAATATTTGAATATAAAATCTTATAAAATTCCAACTTGACCAAATCAAAATAAGAAAATGCTGTATAATAAGAAAATGCTGTATACTAAGAAAATGCTGTATAGAAATGTAAATTTAATTGTAATTTTATCTTCTTGTTCAAATTACAGTACATATAAAAAAGTACATTGAACAAGTTAATATAAACAATATTTTTTTTTAGAAATGTATAAGTATAGAAATAAGAACATGATAAATATATGACCTCTAAATTTTTATTAGTAAAATAAACTGCTATATATATATATATATGTAATGCCATTTCAGGTAACCAATATAAAATTTCTTTGTATTTAAAAAAAAACACATGTCATTGTTACAGACAATCAGAGGAAATGCTGAGGAACGGACCAGGGTGGCGCTATCCAGCTGGCAGGGGGGTGATGTAGCGGGTGCAACCAGCCGAGTTGACCACCCACTTCAAGGAGTAGGGGGACGTCAGCCGGCTATTTAAGATCCTGCACATCGCGTTCCCGTCGTTCAGTTTAACCAAGGCCAGCGGTAGATCGTCACTCTGCTCGACTCACATTTCGATTCCGCGCATTCATCGATCTATTTTATTTAAATTATTTAATAGTCAATTATTGAAGTATATACCAATCTTGAATTATAATTAGAGTCAAACTATCAAATAAACACGTAAGTCAAATTCAAACTATTTTAATACCTGTCTGTAATATCAATTAATTTATATTTCATATGATAAATTTATAAATGTTTTATGGTGTGGCGTGGGTACCTCATTCTGCTGTGTAACGTTCTTTAATTAGCTTGCAACTAATTACCGAGTTACGCACGGCAGGATCGAGTACACACGCGACATCATTTCGCGTTGGATTTGGGGAACGGGCGACAGGTTATCACCTAGTGCCTTTCTAGACCGGAGCACCCTTCTGTAAATAAATAAATTAACATTAAAATCCAATTCCCAACCTAGCGCGAAAATAAGTTTAAATGGAACAACCCAGAAATAGGTCTTCGAAGACTATTAAAGTTCCCGTTTCTAGGTGAGTATTTTTTAACAGTTTATTTTTACATCTTTATTCTATTGCGTGAGTTTTTTTGAAATTTGAATTTGTTTAACACTTTTCTTGTAAAATAAGTTAGTGTAAAATTTTTGTATATTAATCAAATACATCTTAGAAACATTACTTACTTACATTCCGTGTCCGGAACACCATCATATTCGTAGCCCCCAATATTCGGCCACTCGGATTCCACTAGTGTTTGCTATCACTGTGTCTTGGTGGGTGCATGTCGCTCCTATCATGGGAACATTATTTGGGGATAAGTATAATATAGGGACCATTACAGATTTCAATCCTTTGATATGGTAAGGTACTGAATGGGTGTGTATTTTTGGATTTGATTTATCTCGTTGGGTGGACTTTGATTTGATTTATCGAATTAAATAAATGAAAACTGTAAATTTCCCACTAAGTATAATTCTTTTGTATCGAAACAAGCACAAGAAAACTGACATTTTCTCGCTGTGCTTATACTTTGTTTGATTTGATTTGATTTATCGAAAAAAACTGAAATTATCTCGTTTTGCGTACTTTGAATGATTTGGTTTATCGAAATAAATAAATGAAAACTGAAATTTTCTAGCTGTGCGGAATTTTTTATTTTGTGCACCCAATGACCAAATTTTTTTATCGCCGGTATCCCCTCAAAACCATGAGGAAGAGGCAGACCACCGGCGACATGGTGGACGAGTATCGAGAGGAAGCTGGCGGCACATGGGGTCCCACAGGAGACGACCCAGAGTCGCAGATCATGACGATTGACGACTGATAACTGGGAGGCCCGACCCGGATGAATTGGTATAAAGGGACAGGAAATGATGATGAGTCATTAACCTACTATTCTTTTGAAAAAGCGTACAAGTCGGTCCAACCACAAAGAATTTTATAAATACGCTTTTATTTATGCAAAAAAGTTTTATGATTTTTACGTACTTATTTACCTATATGAGAAAAGTCTCTCATGAATGCTGGAATCCAAATTTGTATTTTTTTGGTACGGGTATAGTTATTTGGGTGTTTTCTATATCGGCTTCGCGACGTTTCA